>WEKW01024647.1:71678-177193 GCA_013389905.1 Sula dactylatra | reverse complement strand
GGCTGTTGGTACGAGTACTTCCATTATGCTGTCTCGTGTTCTTCTATCTGTATTCACATCTTAAGTTATTAGATAGTCGTCTTCTATGGGATTTTTGTTCTAACAAAAAAATACCAGAATCACAGACTGAAAATGTGAATCAGGGAAAGAGAACACTGTGGATATCTGGAGTAATAATACTCAAGGTTTTAACTGTTTCTCATCTCAGTAATGAGGTAATTCAAGTCTTCAGCNCCTGTTCCTCTTAAGCATCAGATAGTGATCATCACAAATGCGTAACTATTAGTGTCTGCCTACAGAGTAAAATTTTGTGTGCAATAATAGCTCAGGCTTCTCTTCAGCAAATGTTAGTGTGCTTTTTGCTATGGTCTGACAGGCATGACCTACATTTAAGAAAGCCCTCTGGGTCTGTCTGGTTCATTACTGTTTACTTGCAGATGCTTCTTCATAGATGGTTAGTTGAAGTGCTTTTGCCAACCTCTAGGTTCTTCTGCAACGTTTTGGTGTAGTGGTTTTGCAAATTCATGCTCTCCAATAGTAAGAGCCTGACTTCCTCAAGAGAGTTTGTGAAGCTTAGTTTTAAGCATATTTCTGTCTTTCCAGTAGCAATATTGAGAACATTTTGATTTTTATGTCACTGACCTTCAGGTTGCTCTGAAATTAGATGTATATTTACATAAGAAGGGTCCAGTTTCTATTCTGAATTCTGCTTAAGAGTCTGTTTTCAGTAGACTGTTGAAAATGGTTTTTGAATACAATTTAAAAGCATTTCCCAAACCATTAGGGGTATATTTTAATAGTAAAGGAGACTACCTCATATTTCCTCCTTCAGTAGTAGGAGGCTGGTTGATATAACTGGTGTAACTTTTAAAAGTAGTAACGATCTTTAAATTAACAAATGCTGCTTGTGTTTGAAATGCTGGTTCAACAGACTGTATGGTTTGTACAATTATTTATACTTTTTGTCTATGTTGCTTAGTAGTTAAGAGGTTAAGCAGTTCATGGGGCTGGGGGGGGGAACAAAAGCAGTTTGCGTTTTGTCAATTTTCAACTTCAGATATCAGTAAATCATTGCAGCAGCCTTTCTTATCAGTTGTTTGCACAAAAAAAAAAAAAGGGAATGGGGGAGTGGAGAAAACCTGTTAGAGTTGTGTCTGAGGGACCATCTGCTGTGGTTCCCAGTGTTGTCAGTGTGATAAGGGATAAGCTGTGTAAACAGAGGTACCACAAAAAAAGGCAGGCCCCGTTCAGGGAGGCATATGTGTGATTTGGATTTGGGTTGATAACAGCCTTAGAAAGTTAGAGGACTTAGAGTAAAAGTCTGTCAAGCAGGGGAGCAATGCATTTAATCTTAAACTCCAGATGTAGCTTATTAGCATGAGTTTGCCTTTGGACTAACTTCTGTAGCTTTCTTCTGATTTATTGGAACTTCTACAAACAGAAAATGCACATTTCTTGCAATGGATTTATGTAATACTGACACTTTTTTTGTGTTTTAGAAACCTTCACTAACTGTTGGAATTAGTGCTTAATCAGCAAAAATAGATAAACATTTGAAGAACGACTGGCATTGATATTAAATGTTTGATTTTGGGGAAAGAAGTAGCCAGGTGGTCACTTGGCAGAATAAGTGGCCCCATATGAACAGAAATGGTCGGAGAAAATGGATGACTATTCAGCTGGCCACAGGTGTCCCTGGTGGATCTTAATTTGTTGTGTGTATATCAGACCCTTGGAAAAATGTGAAGCAGAAAGAGACTGCCTCTGGAAGTAGGGAGGGTGTTTCCTGAGCCCCTTGTTGGTTGCACATTGGATGCTCATTACAGCAGGGTGGGCTGCAGGTGAGTTTTGCTGGCTGCCAGTCCACTGGCAGTGTAGAGCATGCTGCATGTATCACAGAGCCTTAGAGCTGTTTGGACTGAGAGAGACATCTGTTACTAAAGCCCCTATAAGTAGCTAGTTCCAGATCAAATTTCTGTCTTAGGGTCACTGATGTGTCTGGTTTTATGGTGAATAAAGTACTGGAAAACGGGGAGGAGGTTTGCATTAAAAATAAAGGTAAACTTTTCACCATTCAGTTTCTGGCCACTTATGATAGTGGTTTGGCGGAAATACGTGCACAACTCGAAATTTTTTTGGTTAATGTGATGAGGCTTCTGCTACTAAGATTCCCACAGCTATCTGTAAGAGGACTAGGGACGAACTCTTTGGGAAGATAGCGTGTAGAATAGAGTTCTGAGGGAAAAAGAGTATGACGAACTGCCTACTACTCGTCCAGGACTGTCTCCCTTTCCATCACACAAACTCTCCTCTCTAGGAGCTATATCGAGAAGCAAATGATCTCTTTCAGTCAGTGATGATGTGTGGAAACTGAAGAGGTGCCAATACCTTCGCCTTGCGAACTGCTGGAATGTGATATGCCACATTTGGGGAGACTCAGCGTGGGTGGATGTTGGCCAGCGGGTACGTGGTATTACTCCTTTAGGGAGGAATAGTTGCTATGAACTGTTAATTACTCTCTGTGAGGGGGTTGGTGCCTGGAGTTTGAGGTGCAGAGGTTTGGAACAGGCTGGAAGCTCTGGTCTGTATGTGGGAAGAGGAAGTGGAGGTAGGGGCTCTCAAACGTTTATTATGGAAGAGAAGGGAATTGTCAAATAAATAAGAAGTTTGAGCATGGCTGACCTATAGGTCAGTTTACTTTCTGGTGACTATGTAAGATGTGAATATTCAGTAATGCTTATTAGTGAGCCAGTAACAGTATGAATGTAATATTTTCCTGACTTTGGGACCTGGCAGCAGGTTTATAATAGCCCTGTTTAAAATATGTATGCTGCTTTCTTTGAATGCTCACAGACCTTTCTGTGCTGGGCTTGACTGATGTCCCTGCTGCACATACAAATAAATATTGTCGATATATGATAAAATTTATGTGTAACTCTTCTCTGGTGCCCAGTGACAGGACGAGAGGCAATGGGCACCCACTGAAATACAGGAAATTCCACTTGAACATAAGAAAAGCTTTTTTTTTTTTTTTTAACACTGATGTTGGTCAAATGCTGTAACATGTCTGAGGTGTGGAGTCTCTATCCTTCAAAACAATCAAAACCCAACTGGCCACAGCCCTGAGTAATCTGGTCTAGTTGACCCTGCTTTGAGGATGAGGCTTGGACTAGATGATCTCCAGAGGTCCCTTCCTACCTCAGCCACTCTGTGATTCTACAAAAAACTAAGCTTCAGGAGCTATTCTAGATAAGGAGGAAGATGTTGGGGAGGGGAGTCAGCTCAGTTGCTGGCTGTTTTTCTTCTGGTTAGCTTCTTGCCAAAATTCTCTTTGGTGTTTCTGTCTATATTATAGTTTTTCTGTCTGTGGGTCTGCATTCAGGTTATTGGGGTTTGTCAAGGTGTCTTTACTTTTTGTGGAGGAGGGGGGAAGGTTTTCTTGCGCTTGTGAGAAGTGTGGGAAGGCAGAGGAGAATTTCACATCACTTTCCTTTGTGCCATGGAAAGTGTTTTCTAATTCATTTTTAGGTAGTTCTTACAAAGGTAAATTCTGTGTAAACCTAGTGCTGCTGTCTTTATCGCTCTTTTTTTTTTTTTCTTAAATGAAACTGCCCAAGTCCCAGTAATAATAAGGGAAAATCTAATTCTGTTACCATTTCCTATAATGGAAACTATGATCAAAACTTCAGAAATGACATAGCGGTTGGAAGAGTTGCTTCAATTTTTTCAGTGTTTGAGTTCAGGCCTCAGGTATTGATTATGTCTGAAATACTATTGAGGGATGAGAAAGAACGCAAAGTGAGCATAAAGTGCTTCTTACAAATAAACTTTCAAGACTCTGAATGCAACACTTTCTCTTTATTAAACCAATTGATGTTTCTTTTATCCTGTTTTCAGTTTGTAAAGCTTTTCCTCTTTTCCTGACATCCCTTTTCCTTCTTGGTATAGGGACCTTCACTTTTTATTGTCAGGGCTTAGTTATACTTTTATCAATTCTTATCTTGGTGAATATTCTACTTTGCAGAAAGAGTTTCGTATGTAAGGTTCTCCACACAGGACTTTGACTGTTATTAATGGGACACTTGCTAGGTGGTACAAGTTGCTGGCTTTTCTTGGATGTTGCAAGAAGAAGATAGAAAGAGCTTGTCTGTGTTATAGAGGGTGTATAGGAAATAGCTGCTGGTCTTATCCCTGTAAAAAGAGTAATGTTAGATCAGGTGCAGAAAATGTGACCCAGAGAATCTAAGTGGGTACCTCTTCGTCATCTGAACAAGATGAATTGTGGGGATGTATTTCTATATTTTGCTTATGATGCTGATTTAGCATATTTTCTTCCTTATTAGCAAACATCTGGTATGCTACAAATAACCCACTCTTCTTAGGATATAAAAAATATAAGTGCTTTAAATTATTGAGTTTCTGCTTAACTACATGTAAATACTTATGAATAAATTGGTGATTTAATTAACGGTGTTTTAATAATTCTTATACAATTAGATGGAGTGATAGAAAGCATTTGCAAGCTGAATTAACTGTGGAGTTATTTTACAGGGTGTGCCTATGTCATCTACTGCATGTGTTGCTTAATGCTTTCTTTTGCTATAATTTCATCTTCATTTAGTATTTCCTTATTATTTGAAATTCCGTGGCTTAAGAACCAGTGGATTCTGTTTCATATAGATACGAAAACAATATTTCAGATCTGTCCTCTGTGGTCTGCTGCATTAAAACATTAAGTGCCAGAGGAAAATGTGGGTCAGATGCAGATTTTTGGTTTTTTAATCTGATCTGCTATGGACTCTTAAGCTTTTGTAGTGTGTTTGAAAGTCTGTTTACCTGCAGTAGCATATGTTAGATGCTTGTTTCTTCTTAAACACATCTGTCCTAATTGCGTTGTGTTCTCCTTCATGTTTCGAAACAAAATATTGGAAGGTAATGCATTAGCCAAAACCTGCACTCAAGCTTCTGTCTGCTTTTTCTCACTCGAAGCAATAAAGTTAACCGTTCCAGGCATTATTTAATGTGTTAGAGATCTTTAAATAGTTTCAACATTGAGTTCAGCTTTCTGTTTGCTCTTTTCCACAGTTTCTGCAGTTCTGAGATTTGCTGCTTCAACTAATAAAGCCAAGTAAAAATTGAAGAGTGTGGTTTTTGCTTTTACAACTGATTAATTTAGTTTCCATTGAAAATTAATTTCCAAAGGAATGGTATCTGTCAGCCTGTTCCATACCTGGAATATTCTGACAATATAACTTGTCTTCAAGATGAATCATGTGTGTGATGAAAAGCCATATGTCCTTGCCTGACCTGACTGGTGGAGAGGTGTATGAATAGAAGGGAATGTGGACTAATGGAGAAATAATCTTTAGGATGGTTCATTTTTTTAATATTCTTTCCCCTTTTGAGTCATCTTTTATTTGTGCTGACTTAAAAAATTGGTGTTTGAAAGATATCACAAAATGTTATTTATTGGCTTCTTTAATAAGACGGGGTAAAGAAGCTTTTATAGATAGAAAGAACAATTTTAAAGGAGTAGTGATTATCAAACTGAAAACTCCTCATCGTGAATTTTGATCTGTTTCAAAACTGGTTTAGGTTACTCGATTACTGTATGCTGACATAAGTAGCATATTGAGAGCTTTGGCAATAGAGGAACAAAAATGATAAAATAGTGAAAATGTGCATTCATAGACTTTCCTTCACTGCCATTCCAAATCGTGGCCTTCTGATTTCTGCTGGTGGTGGACTGAAAGGAGGAGATGATTGGCACACGGATCCTTTCTTTGTGGTAGCACAGCTGCAGTTCTCAGTACAAATGCAGAGACCGGTGTGGACTGCTGAAGTGAGTGTTCAGGGGTCAAGGGGACTGATTCTGGGTTGGCGGCGAGCAGCAGCAGCGTAGTGGGGCAGGCAGCTCGTGCAGTGCTGGGCTGGGTGTCAGCTATCGGGCGGCTGCTTGAGTGCTGTGCTTCTCCACTCCCTGGCCTTATGGGCAACCTGTTTGTGCATCAGCCCCTGAAAGGCTGGGAAGAAGTGCTTGTTTTTAAACACTGGTCCTGAATCTTCAGCCTTCCTGGAATACAAAGAAAATATCTTGGAATCATATTTTTGTTCTGGAATGTAGGTCTCTGCTTCTGTGTTCTCTGAGGCAGATAGATCAACAGGGCACATGAGGTCCCATGACCCTGATTAAAACACACGGAAGCAGTTTTGCTATTCCTTTTAAGGCTCAAAGCAGCTTCTCCCATTTGGTTGTCTTTAACTTACGAATTGTAGAAGAGCTTTGGAACACGTTGCTGGAGGATCTGGAAAACCATTTATCATTTCTTTTTTGGGTTGGTTTTTTTTGTGTGTCTTAATTAAATAGCAATGTAGAGAACATGATGAATCCTTTATCAACGGTCTACCACAGTGGGCAGTTTCCTAAAACAAAATTTAAAGCTGTTTAACTACAAATTTTATTTTACATGATTAAAATGAAAAAGGTGAAGAGGGGTCCTTCTTTTTAAACATTCTTTGCTTCTGGACGAACAGGAGGGTGAGTTTGGTAGCTGCTGTTCACAGTTGAAAATAGGGGGCAGCTCTGTACTGGTTCTCAGTTTGAGAAGACTATTTGGGGAGACAGCTACCTCCGTGTGGAGGAGAGGCAGGCAGACCCTGTACGTGGGCAGTGGCAAATATCTGGGTTGGGGAATAGGAGAAAGCGGAGCAGGGGGGTGAAAGTGGCTGTGACTAGGGAATGGAAGAGCAGGATCTGGTGTCTGGTTTGTGTAACTTGGAGTGCCCCAGTGCTGTCAGTGCACGAGAACTTCACTTAAACCGTGAGCTGCATGGTGCCAAAAGCCATAGCTTTAGGTACTACTTTTTGTTTCAGAGTGTACCAATTCTTAAAAAGTGTGGCATAACTAATTTGTTCACGTTTTGAATGATACAAGATTTTAACAGTAATGACAGCATTGTGGTCTGGATCCTTCATTTCATGCCATATGTCACACTTGTAATTTAATTCTGAAAAGTGCTTGCATAATGATTTAAAAGTGCTTTAAGTACTTGACAGCACATCATCAGTGGGGGAGAAGTCAGTTACTGTCTGTGTGAATTCCCTTCTAGCCCTTTTGACTAGATTATTCAGCACCTTGTTTTAAAGACAGATGACATGCAAGCGTCTTCTGAAAGTCAGTTGTATAACTTGAAATTAGAAAGTGGTACATGAGTATTAACGACAGTACCCGACAGAACATTGGGATGCATGACGCAGCGTGAAAGGCTTGTGCCTCCTCCATACTCACCCCGCTACAGGGCCTTTGCAGTTTCACAACTCCATGGTTACTATCCATCATGTGCATCCAGTCTCACAATCTATTACCCCTGTAGCCTCAGCTGAGCTCCTAAGGCCAACACATAAAAAGCTCTTGGACATTGGCTTGGACTCTCCCAAGCTTACCAGCCATGCTGGGAGGGCAGAGGTGGTGACAACTGTAATTAAATGTGGTCTTCCTTTCTTTGTCTCCTTGAATGCTAAATAAAGGGCATGAAAAAAATTTATTTCAGTGATCTAATGAGGGGATTTCTTTCAATCACGAAGCTGTAGATTGCATACAGCTAAGCTTGCAGGGACCTATTTAAGCACTTTTTGGAAAGATAAGTATACACGCGTCTTGCACGCTTCTGTTTCTAACTCTTGAAGACATCTGCCTCCAGTTTTTTTCTGTACAGTATGAGCTCAGATTTGAAACCACTGTTACTGGAATCTGCGTGGTAGGTTGGGATTTGAGATCTTCCTGGGACTGGCAGTTTCTGTGGGAGCTGAGCACTGTTTAAGAGGGGAGACTTCAGTTTTAGAGCTGTTACTTGTGTATTTATATATATGACAAGTGTCTTCTGAAATTGCACAATTTTTATCAATTATGCACCAAACCTTAGATTATACCACAGGATTTGCTTCTTTGCAC
The DNA here is from genome assembly GCA_013389905.1 of Sula dactylatra. NCBI lineage: Eukaryota > Metazoa > Chordata > Aves > Suliformes > Sulidae > Sula > Sula dactylatra. Next base: position 169,241 of record WEKW01024647.1, on the reverse strand, counting down.
TTAGTGCCTTAGGCAGCTTAGTGGGGAGTCTGTCTTTAGCAATGCCATGCAAAGGATTAAATGTATTTTTTTATAAATGTATAATAAATAAACTTCCTTATCTGAAAAATACCATTACTTAAATAACAAAGCAGCATGGGGGGAACTTACTGTTTTGGATAGTTCATTTTTAGCACTTATTGTCTGAACTTTTTTTTGAACAGCTAAATAATGAATGGCTCTAAAAATCAGATGATGACTGTTATGAAAATTTCATTCTTGTAGTTTCCAGTTCTAAAAGCATTTGCTGTTTAAGTTGTGTGAGTTTTGAACACGTTTTCTAAGTTTTAATTAAATAAATCTTATTAGACTATTGAAAATCTGGTTTGCTAATGCACTAACAATTCAGGGAAAAATCATATTTCTAGTTTTTCAGTTGTGTCAAACTACCGAAGTTATTCATTACTGAAGAAATTCTACCCATCCTCTGAATTTTGAAGCAAGTATTTATTGTTTTTTGGAGATGTGCATGTCTTTGGGTTTTTCCTTGCCTAAATGGGTTTTCTTTGTTTACATCAAGTAAAAGGACAGGGGTTTTCATTGCTAAATGGCTAATTTTCTCAGATATTTTGAATGTTAACTGTTCATACTACAGATTTTACTGTGAGATGCTGTCTCTGCAGAGGTTGGCACAAAACAGTTTTATATTGCTCTATTAAATTGTTACAGTTATAAAATAATTCATTTTTTTACCTTTAAAAAAATTCCACTGTTTATTCTGTCATAAGTAGATGGACTCTGTTATTATTAATAATTTTTTTTTGTTATTGAACAGAGTTGTTGTTTATCTGCAGGATTGCTCCTGCAAGGTATCCTAAGCACAAGAGTTTTACTGGTTTTGTTTTCTTCTGGATTAATAAGCCCTGAGGTAACAGGGTAAAAGGCATCAAAATGCTAAGTAGTAATAAGAAGAGAATAGTTGGCCCCCCTGCCTGCCATCTGTGATAGCCAGCTGCCGGATTGCAGTGCTTTGTATTGGAGGAAAGGCATGCATCTGACGTGTTTTGAGATGAAAAGCTGGCACTGGGAACACTGCTCTCCAGGAACACGTGGCCTGCCTTGATGTGCTTTGGTGGTATCTTCTAATATCTTCTAGGTATCTTCTAATTTAACGTGCAGAATGTGAGGGGTTAAATACGTGGTGTTTACATTGACCTGCAGAATGGGGACAGACTGCCCAAGGCAGGATGCTGTAAGGAAATAGCTCTTTCGATCTTTATCCCCTTTATTCTAGTGTTTAGAAGCAGGTAAGCGGCTGTCACGCACACACATGTTAAGGCTTTTCCACGTGTGTTCGTAGAACTCATGAGTGGCATGCAGAGACCAATGCTTGAATTCTTGTATCTTTGGGCAAGGTGGTCCAACGGTGGCCTTCAGGACCACCCACCAGGCCTGCGCCTTGCCTGAGCAGAGCTGTTCTGTTCCTGCCAGAGCTCTCTGCTCTGGCGGTGTGTGAGCAGCGAGTGAGAGCACTGAAAGTCATCCACCAAAGGTGGCTTAGATTTCATCGTATTACTTCCCATGGTGCGGAGTAAAAACAAAAAGGCGGGGGAATCACATGTGATCCATTGGCTTTCTGTGGAGACTGGGATCTCCTGCTGAGGTACAGTAATGAATAGATGGAGGCAGTAATAATTTATTCTAGATAAATTCTCAAGAGAGTGAAGCTCTACATTTTGTTTTGTTTTTTTTTTTTTTGTTTTGTTTTTTGAAACAACTGTTATCGTTGACGGATGGTTTCCTTAGTATATTCAGATGGAAGTTGCATAGGCAACGTGTCAGGGCTTGCTTCAAAGGAAGTTACGGGATTGTTGGGGAGGCACAGAGGGAGCAGAGACAGGAGGAGCAGGCTGAAGAGGGGTGTTTGCTTTGCACTGATCAAGAGTCTGAAAATGCTTTTTTTTGGTGTGGAATATGTCTGTTTTGAAACATGGTTGAAGAAAAAGAGAAAGCCTTCTTGAAAGCTGCTTTTTTGTTTGTTTGTGTGGTGTTTTTTTTTTTTTTTTGGTTGGTTGGTTGTTTTTTTTCCCCCCCCAATAGTATCACAAGGACCAGGCTTACCAAAGTTGCAAAGCTAGTTTTTCCTTCTCTTTAAAATAATGATAACAATGATAAAATCAGGTTTATCAGTATGGTGATTTTTGTGTAGTCATTTGCATTTAGAATTTGGTTGTATTTTGTTATTTTCCGGTAGTGCATATGGCTCACTCTTGGTGAGGAGAAATGACTTAAGTCTTTTGTGGCGCTTTTGTGGTCCAATGAATGCTCTCTTTTTTTAATTTAAAGTGGTCCCTATTATTGAAGTGGTGGTATGAGCAGTGTTTTCTGCGTTACTGGACAGACACAGCTAATTAAGGGAGCGGTGAAAATGAAGTGGTGTGATGTAGAGATTGATCAGTGAGAAAATCCTCAAAAATGAGGGTTTCACCTTGTACTATGGCAGAAACGTTGGAAGGAGCATGACTTGTTATACAGTTGTGTTGCTACTGTTGTGGCAGGCAATGAAGACAAAACCACAAAAAGCTAATGTGTAAAATGCAATGCTTTAGTATGTGCTGTAAACTTTAGCTCCTGAAATTTGTCACTGGAAGTATCTTCAGGGCCAAAGATTCAGGAATGAATTCCATGTTCATAAATAACAAAGTATTTTCCCACCTCATTATTAGGTGAGGCCTTGTTACCTATGGGTCTGGAAGCAGCTTTTGTAACTCGCTTGCTCTTATGTTTCTGACATCCTTCTTCTAAAAAAAAAAAGTCTCTGTACCCCTCTGCTAAACTGCTAGACAAGAGAGACTGGCTGTGACCAGCCTGTCAGTGACAAAGAAATAGCTGAGTAAAAAGAGCTTATCCTACTCCCATTTTTCGCATCAGCTAACTGTCCATAGAGTATGTGAAAGAAGTTGTAAGGACTATACTCAGTTAATATTCTTGTAGTTTTTGCAGCTTTCAGTGTTAGAGAACAAAGAAATGGATATTTTGTCAATTCACTGGGTTTTAACAAACAGCAATAATATAAGTAACAAAATACCATGTTCTCTTGTGTGAAAACTCGTAAGAAAATATATTTGCTTCATGGAGAGTAAGTACTTGTTGGACATTTCAGAATGATTTCTGTAACTTCCATAAATGTAATGCATAGCTGTTGAGAAGGAGTTAAAACTCTTTACTCATCAAAAAAATGTGTGCAAGCTGTACACAAACCTCTGTTTTATACTGTACTGCTTTTTCTTTCTTCATTCAACAAATAGGCATTGGACTAAAATTTTTGGCTTTTGTCTTCTTGAAACATACAACTGTGTGTGAAACTCTGCCTGATCCCGAAGCCTGCTAGAGAGAGAGATTGGCATATCTCTTTCATTGTATTCTTTGTACCTGTACCTATATCTCTTCAAATGAAAATACTATTGGGTCAAGTTTAAGGCAGTGAATGTGGTAAGAGTAGTCTATGTTTGGTATAGAAGTAATGTCAAATTGACACGTGGTCTAGTGTAGAAATGGGACTGTGCTATCTAGCATGAAGACCCTAATGTCATGGATAGTTTCTGAACTTTTAAGAAGTAAGTTGTTAGTGCCAAACAAGAATGCTGATACTTTTTGGTGGGCCAAAAGCTTAAGGAAAGAAAGATGGTGACAACATCTGGGTAGGTCCTCTTCCTAGAACTGCTTGGGTGAAGGGAGGAGGAGGTGGAGGTTTTTCCATGCATACTTCTGAGTGGCTTCCTTTGGTTTCCACCCGAAATACAGATTTACGTAAATGACAAATGAAAAGTTAACCATTAATTACTTGGTAAACAAAAAATAGTTAGCAATGATTCTTAATGCATGAAAACGTGAAAATTAAAAATCTGCAAAAGTCTGTGTTAAAGTTGCACAACTATTTAAGTATATGAAATATATTTTGTGGTTAGCAAAGAAGGATTTTGGTGTAGAGGCTATAACTTCTTTTAAGACTGAAGTTTAAAGCAGGCTATTTTATTACATGAGTTAGAAGTTTGGTTTTAAGTTGTTCTTCTCCGCTATGGGAAAATAGAAAAGCAAGTAGCTTTACATATCTGTGCTTAACCTTGAATCCTTGCCGTCTTACTGTTCAAACCAAGCTCATACTCAGAGCTGCTTCAAAGCGGCAGAGTTATCCTAAAGAGAGCATTAAATGTTTGAAAGTGTTGCAGCAGTAACATGTTTTGTGGCTACTGCTGTTGAAGGTCTGTAATGGCTGAGATTTTGCTATTGTTTCTGTGGTGGCATAAACTTCAGCATGTTACTTGATACTATTTTGTCAGGAGATACTGTTCACAATTAAACTGGTTTAAAGAAAATCTGATTTAATTTTTAGTATTTTTGCTCTGACTGAAATGTTCCGTTACGTCAAATGTTACAAGTCGTTTGGAAGAGAAATGCAGGCTTTGGTCAAAGGGGGAAAATATCCATTCTTCTTCAACGAAGTGTTAATTTAAGCTTTTAATGTGTTTTGGGCCATGTTTCAGCTTCATCAAGCTGCTAGTCCCAAATTAATGGAACAATAAGATTGGAATGGGAGATAGTAAGGTTCATAGTTTCAGTTAGGAATGGTGTAGTAAAGTTAAATTTTTCTTCAAAATAAAATAGTAACTTGAAACATTTCCGCTGACATTTAGTGATAAATTTTTTAAACATTTTGATTATAACATAAAGTGCGGGGGAAAAAGTTCTATTTAGAAATCATTAAAAGTATAGTTCATAACACTGTAAGGATATTTTTCACGTTTTTGTGAAGTGATATTTAATGAAATTTTAAGTGTTTCAGTTGCTGTATTTTTTCAAGTGGAAGATAGATTTTCTGTTGAGCTTCAGTGTTGATGTGTTTGAAATATGTTAGCACCGAATTTGTAAATGAAACAATTTGAAACTTAAGTAGACTTTTTTTTTAAAGTAAAGGGAAATTAAACATACAGTACCATGAGGTAAACAATTTGCTAGTGCAGACTTGATAGAAATCAGTTTGAATGGCTTTTCCTGCCAGCAGATCGATGAGGTGGTTCTTGTACTCCAAAGTCTGCCAGAGTGACTGCGCTTTCATGGCTTACTGTTGGAAGCTGAGCTGTGGTAATATGCCTGTGCATTTGCCTGCAGCAAACATATTTAAAACACTGGCTTGAACTGTAATGGCACACAGGGAACGTGTCCGTGCTGCCTGTTGACGTACAGCTTTATTGCCAAAAATCTATTTTTGCATATCACTTTCCCTTTGTAAATAGCATTGAGGTGAGATGGCACCTTCAGTAAATCAGTTACCATAGGAGAGGGTGTATAGTAAGTTTGAAAAGTTTGAAGTGCAGGTTTGAGATTGCCTTTTGACATTAAGTTACAACAGATGTTGGATTTATTCCAAACCCTTAATAAGAGATGGGGGTTATAGTTTCCACTTGGCAAGTTACCAACCTAAAGAAAAAGGCTTCTATTCATGCTGTTATAATGGAAACTATTCTCTTTACCTTAGTCTTCCACAAATGCAGCTCATTTAGTGGATAAAAATATCTCCTCATATTCATAGATTTCAGTCTCCTGGTTATTCATAGCTAGACTGATTTGTTGCAGTTTCAGAGGTCTTGGGCATTACACGCAGATTTATACAATAGTGAGAAAGCCTCCTTTGAGGCTTGACTGATACCTTGTGAAGTGAAAGGAGCTGAAGTGAAGAGGAATCTGGTAGTGGACTTAGCGGGTCATTTGTCCTTTAAGCAGGAGTATAAACTTAATCTTGCAGCATCACCTGCTGTTCTTGGCTAACAGGGACAGCTACAGGATGGCAGCTCTCATGACTTCTGAGCTGCTCAGTTTGTGCAGTGAGGCTAGGTCACTGGAATGTTGAGAGCAGCAAGGTATACCATTCTTTTTGGCAACTTCGTTGGCAACAATTGTTTTTAATTCTGTATGTCTCTCTTTATTTTTCAGAGGAAAGCCCTCTGAGGGCTAAACTTGGTTTAGGCTTGCTTGGTGCACCGGGATTTTTGTGAGAATGTTGTTGTCTCCTCAATAGGTGATGTAGCAGTGGCTGATGGAGATACAGATTTTTTTTTTTTTTTATCATGATGTGAATAGCAGGCAGAGGTGTAGATGTTCTTCTAGCATGTTTTCCTTTATACTTCTCATGCCTTTTCTCAAGTCAGGAAAGTATTCAGCTAAGGTGAGGTGTAGGTGGCTCTAAGGGCATCTTGAAAATTTTGTTTGTTTTTGATGGCATTGTTTAGCCTTTGCTATTGAGACACGATGAAATTTTATCTGACTGGTGTGAAGGTAGGGTATTGATCTCTGGGTCTGCCTGTTGGGTATCAAAAATAAAGAATGAAAGAAGTTCAAAACTTTGTTAGTCAATGACTTAAATTTATCTTGAGTGGGGGTTGGGACTCAAAGCCATCTAAGCGTTGTACTTTTCAGTAGCAGAAATGAAAAAAACCAAAACAAAACCCCAAAACCCCACCAAAAAAACCCCAATCACCAAACCAAACCCCAAAACCAAAACATTTAAGCATACATCAAGTATGTTCATGATAAAGTAAGAAGAACTTCACTGGTAATCCTAATCAGTTGATACTAAGCAGTAGGGATGCAGACAAACAAAAGTACATCCATGTAGCATCCTGAAAGCAAATTAGATTTGCTTATTTCTATTTTGGAAAAGCATGCATTAACAGGAAGGAGATCATTGAAGATGAGATACAGTTCTGAATCAGAGCCTTCTAACGATAGGAGCTAAGCAAAATTCAGTGAAGAATGACACTGAAAGCAGAAGAGCCTTTGAGCCATAGGTGACAGGACAGTAAAGTGTCAGATCTTTATTTCAAACTTTACGGTCCAGTGCAGTTTTGCAGAAGCAGGAATTCGCCTCAGCACTGAAACTTCACAGTACTATAGTTGATATTAGCTTTCGTGATCTTTACACCAGTGACTAAAAGTAGGTCATTATTTTAAAAACGATACGCTTGCAGCCTACATTATTATAACTGCATCGCATCACCTGCACAGCACATCTTGGCAAAACAAAAGTCAGTAATGACGGGTGTCTCATGACACGGAAGAAGACAAATGTGAAGTGAATTTGAAATGTGTAAGAAACCCTTAATAGAAAATGCATGACTACAGTATTAATTGTAAAAAGTGGTATAAATGATTCATATACAAATCTTTTTGATCTTTAAGTTTTCATCACTTACCAAATGTTAAGCTTCGTTCAGTCTGTTTGGTTTGTTCTATTAGATGTTAAACACACATGCTCTCACATTCTGACTTTTTAATAACGCTGGAAGGCAATTGCATTATCCTTCTGAAGTAGGAGATGAAAATGGGGCACAGCAAGTGTAAGGAAAAATTAGTAAAATCAAAGTCTAATTGTAATTTCCCCCTCTCCTCCTACTGAAAGCTAGTTAAAAGTAGTCCACCCTTTTCTTAGTCATAGTGTGATTATTCCTCTGTTGGTGAGAATATGTTATTGTGTGTTGAGTTTCATGACACACTTCTGCTTCAGTATGGTTCCATCCTTCTTTTTCAGTATTTACTGAAGAAGTCTCAGTTACAAATTTGTAACCGCTTAAAACAGAAACATTTTTTTTCATATTTGCTAACATATGGGGACTCTGATACTAAATGCCTAATAAAAATTATAAATAGATTTAATTTATCTAAACAATCGTGGCATTTGAGAAAATTATTCATTTTCTGCTATTTCAGTAACTCTGCAATGCTGCCTGGTGCCACAGTAAGCCTGCTAATTTGAGGCTTACATGGAATTTTAGGAGTAAATTTTTTTTTTTGCACTGTTTTGTACCGGTGTACTTCTTATTGCAGTGTGTACTCAAGTTGCATTGTTTACAAGGACTTCAGGAGGTGATGTTACATGTGCTTCATTTTGAGAAAAACAATGTCTTTGGTGAAAACAGTTTAACAGACTCTCCTAATTCCAACATTAGTACATTCTCAAGGAGGAAACATCCTTTCTGAGTGTTTCAGTTTGACCCAGCCCATGCAAACTTATGTTCATATGCGAACAGTCTGTGTGTTATACAAATATGACCTCCTTTGTTGTTGTTTGATGTTTCTCAAGGCATTTTTTTAGAATTTGCCTAATCACTTGACTCACTTAATGTTTTGTATTATCAGGAGTGCAGATGTTATGGATATGAAAGATATTACAATGTGCACAAAACACAGAAAGGCAGTGTGACAGGCAGTGTTCCCAGGTTAAAATCTTTCATAGATATTTGCATGCATTTTGAATGTTGAATATTCCCCGGTTAAAATCTTTCACAGATATTTGCATGGATTTTGCATAGTGAAGCATTCATGTGATTATTAGCCGCACACTATACTTGCAGTTAAGAAATTTGCATATCATTTGCTTTCTGTTCAGTGAAGTAAGCTTTAAACAGAATTCAGTGTATTAACTCTTTTTATACATTACCTATTACTGGGTGGAAGGCACTTGAAAAAAATATCTGGTACTACTTAGCATTTTGTAACAAACACAAGATTTAAGAGGGGAACACGAGTATGAAGTGTTTCTGTCAATAGGACCTTTCAGTAACACATACATGTGCTAGATGGCATGTTTCCAGATTTAATGTCATTTGTACCCTACAAAGGACTTGAATTCGAAGCTTGTTCTTTATAGCAGATGCAGAAAAAGAGCTATAGGGGATAGATCATTTTGTTGTGGGTTTTTTTTTGTGTGNGCCACTTTCATGACTGATAGCATGGACTGTCAATTTGTTGTGTTCCTGGCAGTAAATTGCCATTTGTGTTCAGAATATTCCCCAGTATATTCATTTTGGCTTCCTTCTGAAGTATAATCAATAATCGTTGTTCTTTCAGGTCTACAGGCTTGAATTGAGATTACTCAAATCCTTGAAGTTAATAAAATTTGTATACTTTTTCAAAGACTAGAGGAAAGTAATTGTACTCAAAGCCTGACTGTCAGTAGCCTCTAACATTTTACTGTGAGGTGCTCTGTCGTTCCACAGCATGTGTGTAAAAATCCCACCTTCGTGTGTCAAAGTAATTCAACTGTGTGTGTATGAGTAGTCATCTTTTTTGAACTGGAATTGCTTTCAGTAAATTTTAAGTTGCCATAACTTTATTTCTTTTGTAATTCCAAGTATTCTTGCTAAACAGTAACTAATTTATTACCTATTAATTTATTAAACCTATTAGCATATTCATGTATGACAATCAACTTTTTTTTAACATTTTTGTAGGTCCTAATGCCCTCACCTGCATCTTCATGGCATTGGAAAATGGTTTCCACTGCTTTGGCTGCTTATCTTTTACCATGATCACAGCGGGTCAGTGTAAGGGTGCTGTGCAAAGTTAAAATCGATTTGTAATTTCTGAGAGCAGAAATTACAATACTCCCTCTTGATTATGAAACAAAAAATTGGCACCCTGTTAGTTTTATGCCACCACTAAGTATCAAATGTTTCTTCAGCACTGCCTGATAGTTTTCTTCATCTGTAAAATGCAAGAATAAAAACCAGATCTATAAGGTAGAAGTATTTAATGGTCTGAGAAATCCTGAACATCTGATTTGCACTGCAAGATCTGTTTGAATATGGATAGCAGCAGACCTGTGCTAAGAAAACAGAACCTGCAGATCTTTCTTCTTCATCCTTGAAACTTGGAGATGGTCCCAGTCGTGTCACTTGCTGGTGTTACATGTCGGTCACTAAATACCGCATGGTGCAGGCTGCAACACCGGTGTGAGCAGCCATCATTGTGCTCCCCTTGGGTGCCTCAGCAGGGCCAGTGCAGATGTGCTGCGTGGAGCAGTTCAGTACAAAACTAGGTTATCTTTTTGCCTGGTGTGTTGTTTTTTAAGCCAGGTCAGTTATCTGGCTAATTTTGTAGCCACAAACAGTTGTATCATTCCAGTGAGAGGACTGCATGAGAAAGAGAGGAAAGATAGTAAAGCTTGGAGTGCTGCTAAAGGGAAGCTTTGTAAAGCGATGCCATAAGACTGTTCCCTGTATTAATTAGCTGTAACTTGTATCTGTGTGCCAGAACTGGCCTGCCGCTGTGCTACTAGGACAGGACTGAAGCACTTCTGTAGTGAATGAAATTGCTGTTTTTTCACCATGATTTACTGCTGTTGGTGATGGCTTCATAGTTCTTTAGCGTAACACACTGCACTAGACAGAACAATAAGCTGTGTTCGTAAGCCTGTGTTTTGCCTGTGGTTTGCATATTTTGTCTTTGAAAGCATACTTAGAGTTCATAAGACTAAGTTCAAAGAAAGTAACTTCTATTTTTTTCACAGGCTGATCTTGAAATGTTAGAAATCTATTTTCCCTATTTAGGTGATTAACAGGAAAAAATAATAACTTTTTGATTACATTGGTTGATGTCAACAGTGTATAAGCATCATAAACTCAAAGTAGATCTGATTATGCAGGAGAAATTATATTATTTAGTCTATTGGTGTACCTTGAAGGGAAAATGTGGTTTGAATCTTATTACTAAACAGATAAATATGTATTTTCCCCAAGAAATATTCTTTAACTTTTGTAGCTAAAAGCCATTGTTAATGATTTCAGAATTGGGTTTCATATCTGTAGTAAAAATGCTTTGGGAATAAGTCTGAAATTTAACTACTGAGATTTAAGAATTACTTTCATACAGATTGATAGCCATTATTAGTGACTGGCAAGCAGTGTTTCTGGTTGCATGAAAACAGTGTGTATAGAAGATGTTATTTGAAAGCGGGGGGGTTTAAAATGTTTCATTGTCTTGATTGTACTAAAAATAATAGCAACAGTGAATGAGAAAGGTGACCAAAAGTCATCAAAGCCTTTTTTTGTTCCATTTCTACTGATTTCCTCAACTGACTCCTGTTAGTAACCGTGGCCAGGCTGCTTTGCTTTCCATCCTGTGAGCGTGGGAGAAGTGCCATACCGAAAAGAGCTGGGTTCTATGCATTTGGTGGAATTACTTGTTTAGTTTGGGACAACTACATTTACACAGTATCTTTATATAGAGGCAGATTCAATGGTGTTGTAGAAGGCAAAATTTGACAACAGTAGGGTTAGCATAAACACAAAACTTTGTCTTTTATAGTGAGGGTATTCTTCGGGATAGACTTTGCTTTAAGTTTCTTCTCCTCAGATGCCTGTACACTTCATGTTTAAAGCCTCTGGACATCATACCTGTATTCAGGTAGTGTTCCGGGAGCTGGTTCGTGCTTTGCCTTCTCTATATGCTGTCACCTTGGCATTCTTGAACTCATTCTACAGTGGTGCAAAGTGTCCACAGAAGGTAATGGGTAAGGACCCTGTTCCAGTCTTCCCCATATACTTCCTTATCTGAATACTGTCCTAGGAATCAAAAATTGTTGTCTTACCTTTCAGAAAATGTGGCAGGCTCTCTTTTATCCTCCTTGAACTGTGTAAAATTTTAAATCTGCTGGAAGAGAAGCAGAGCAGGGTTTTGAAGTTAATCACGTAGGTGACTTCATCTTCACCGCATAGACCAAACACATATTTTAGCGTTACAGCTCATCTCTCTTGTAGAGTGAAAAAGATACAAATAATAATCTCCTGTTTCCTGCTGTAGCTGAGCACGTCTTTGAGCATTACAAACAGCTCTGTCTACTTAAGAGTGTCTGGTTTTTGGCTCATGGGTCTGGTGCAAGAGCAGGGACAACTTAAGTTCAGTTTGTAGATAGTTTTGTTTTAAAATATCGGGCTGTCTGGGATCTGTTTTACTAACAACTTGGACATCCAGACTGTGGGAAGAGGGTAACAGTACTCTTGAAGGATGTCTCAGTATAAGTTATCTGTGTGAGTCAGAGCCCTATGACAGATTAGTTTCTTCTGTGGTGTTTAGCATCTGCTCCTTGAGACTAGGTAGCTGTTCCATTTTTCATTATAGGTGTATGATTGCAACTCTCTTAATTAGTGCTATAGCTTTTAAGGCTCGTTTTACATTGTAGAGATGTAATTGAAAGCATTATTTAAATATTGCTCTAACCAGTCACACTTCTAACACTCTAATGTATAGGTAATGAACTTAATTTCAAAATAGGTAGCTTCTTAAGTGGGTTTTAATGTATGGCTTAAGTTAGCACAACTTCATCTATGGTGAAATGAGTCTCTGCAGCTTAAGTGTTTTACTGTTGGCTAATGCTGTAGTTGCACATTAACGTTCTGAAGGTAGCAGGCTATATACTTATGTGTCTCCATCCTTTTCTGCTTGGGTTTATCATTTTGTTGGTTGGGCCACCTCATCTCTTTCTATATCTGCTTTCTAACTTGGATCTGTGACATGGTGTTCATGGAAAATTGAATGTCTCTAACAACCTAAGCCAATCTCAGTTTGGCAAACACTTGTCCCACATTCACCCACTTATCACTGAGCCTGCTGAGTTTACCAAGTGGGATTATGATCCCCTGGGGCAGGAAAGGTTGTTGTTGCTAGGAAAGAGGACTTCCCTCTGGTGGAAAAGGATAGGATTAGAGAATACTGAGACAAACTGGAAATAAGTCCACGGGCCCTGATGGGATGCACTCACGAGTGCTGAGGGAGCTAGCAGATGTCATTATGAGGCCATTCTCAATCATCTTTGAAAGACTGGTGATTGGGAGAGGTGCCTGGTGACTGGAGGAAAGCAAATGTCACCCCAGCCTTAAAGATGGGTAAGAAGGAGGACCCAGGGAACTACAGGCCAGTCAGCCTCACCTCAATCCGTGGGAAGGTGATGCAGCAGCTAATGCTGGAAGCCATTTTCAGGCACATGGAAGACAAAAAGGTGACTGGGAGTAGTCAGCAGGGCTTCACCAAGGTAAAAGTCATGCTTGAGCAACCTGATAACCTTCTATGATTAAATAACTAGACTGGTAGGTGAGGGGAGAGCAGCTGATATCGTCTACCTGAACTTGAGTAAGACTTTTGACACTCCTTGTAGAGCAGCTGTTGAAGTATGGGCTAAATATGCGTGTGGTGAAGTGGATTTAAAAATGGTAAAATGGCTGAGCAAAGGACCTAGGGGTGCAATGCACCCTTACAGCAAAGGTGGCTAATGGTGTCCTGGGCTGCGTTAGACAAAGTGTTGTCAGCAGCTGGAGGGAAGGGATCCTGGTGAGGCCACACCTGGAGTACTGTGTCCAGTTCTGGGCTCCCAGTACAGAAAAGACATGGACATACTGAAGACAGTCCAGTGAAGGACCATGAAAATGGTTAAGGGACTGAAGCTTCTCTCCTTTGAGGAGAGGTTGAGGGAGTTGGGACTTCTTCAGCCTGGAGAAGAGAAGGCTCGGAGGAATCTCATCAGTGTATTAAATACCCAAAGGGAGGGAGCGAAGAGGACAGAGCCAGGCTCTTTTCAGTGGTGCCTGGTGACAGACCAGGAGGCAATGGACACAGACTGATAAACAGGAGGTTCCCTCTGAACATCAGGAAACGCTTTTTTTTCTGTGAAGGTGACCGAGCCCTGGCACAGGCTGCCCAGGGAGGTTGTTGAGTCTCCATCCCTGGAGGTATTCAAAAGCTATCTGGACACGATCCTGGGCAATTGGCTCTAGGTGGCCTTGCTTGATCAAGGGGATTGGACCAGATGACCTCTAGAGGTCCCTTCCAACTTCAACCCTCTGATTTTTAACCGTGGGGGGGAAGCTCTTGTGCTGCTGCTTCTGTGCATTGCTTCATAACATGGAATTCAGATTGGAGGATGTGTTTATGCTGTATCAAAGTAACCACCTTAAACCAGTCCAAGTATTATGTGGTAAATGAGCTCCTGGTGAGTTCTGTGGTGGTATGGCTAGCATTTCCAAGTGCCTGAAGTGATTGGTTTATTGGTAGTTCAGAGGTCTGTACAACTCTGTATTTGTAGTCTGACCCAGAGCAATACAAGATCTGGTGAGGTTCATTGTGAGCTCTGGTCATGCTTGTCATGAAAGCAATTTTCTATGACTCTTTTAGCAGTGTATTATAATGAAGTGAAAATAATTCTGCAAAACATGTTGAAAACATCCTACAGCAGATATATTCTGCAGCAGAAAGTAAATATTATTTATTTCAGCAAAACTTCCCATTTTGCCTTTTCCTTTCAAGCCTTAGCACCAATCAGTATTTTTTATTAGGTTCCCCCATTACTACAACCTTAGTTTTTGGTTCTCTTCTGTAGTGGTGTTTTAAGTGTGCTTTAAAAACCTATGTGTTTTCATCAACTGGTCTGAAGCGTGCATTTTGCAGTCCTTGTGCTATTTTGGAGCACTTTGCGCTACAGCAGTGCTTACCAGCCAGTGAGTCTTTTGGTTTCCTATACTGATCAGTTTTTCCCTGACGTACAGTTGTTGGTTCATTAACCCTTTAGATGTTCTCACTGTGGTAGAGCGCTGTCATGTCTGGGTAAAATGGTGATGTTTCTAATGGGGTGTGTGTGGAAGCATTTGTGTATTTTTCCCACAAAAATCTTAGTCAGCAGGGAGGCTCTTAACTAAGTACTAAGTGGTTTGATGTATTGTTAGTGTGCTAAGCCTATCCTGGGATCTTTGGTAAGTGTCTAAACCAGGAATGCACTACCTGTATATGATTGCTATGGGAAAGAAAGAAGATTGATGAAGAAGATTTATCTAGCAAAAGGCAACTTAAAGCTACATTGAGTGCTAGAATTTGGTCTGAATCTAAGAGTTTACCTTTTTGCAGTTTGCTATGGAGTTGGTATGCACTTATGTGGCACAAGCCTGATATATGTGACTCAGAAACCTTTCCATTTAAACCCAAGGATATGTTTTTTGTCTTATGTCTGTCAGCTATACTGTTTGTTGGGGGCAGAAAGGCAAATATTTGCTTTGGGACTCAAGAACCTATTTATGTTGTCAGAAGCAATATCCAGTTGAATTGTCATGTGTTACATTGCTTGTGTGTTCTTGACTTCCGTGACATAATATTCCACGATGCATTATAACCTGACGTAATGTCAGATATTTGGGGGGCAGGAGACAGATTATCCGGAGTAAATACCAACCTGTTCTTGACATTTGTGAACTGATTCATTAATCAACCAAACTGCGTACTCATAGCTCAGCAACTCTCTAGCATCTTAAATTTTAATTTCAAATGACAAAAAAAGCAATGAGAATAGGAGTAAGGTTTTAAAATAATGTCTGAGACAATTAATTGTTTTCACGTAATAGTAGCTAAACACTGGTTTTTAATCTGATCCAGTTTTGTACATTTTTAAAGGCTGGTGTACCTTTTTAGCATGCTTTCTGTCTTGGTGAATGTTCTCATTTGTGTTCACCCGCACCAGATTAAACTACTTCTTTTGTGAAGAGTCTTGGTGGCTGTTCCTATTTTTATTTTGGTTCCAAGGTGGTTAATCACCTTTGAAGTGCTAACAGTAGGTTTGGAAAGTACACCACATGAAAGTCTTTATAAGCTGTACAACATTTATGGGTAAGGTTGATATTGTTTTATTAGATAATCAAGTGTAGTTGAAGAAGTAGATGTGCTTTTGGATACACAGACATAAACTCTGGAATAGAAACAGCTGACTTCAAAGGTAAATACAGGTTGGGAACTGCTGCTCAGTCACATATCCCTGAAGAAAAAGGACAGCTGGTACTTATGGTGTGGACAGTGATAATAAGGGTGATAAAATGGTTATCTTCAGGGGAAGGAGAGAAACTTTAGCTCGTTTCTTTGAGATGATGATTTTGAAGTTCTTGTATGGAGTGGAAGGTGTGGTGGCATAGAGGCTTACTTTTCTGTGGGGTGGGTGGGAGCTGATCTGGCTTCCAGAGTGTCACGGTTTAACCCCAGCAGGCAACTAAGCCCCACGCAGCCACTCACTCCCCCACAGTGGGATGAGGGAGAGACTGAGACGAGTAAAAGTGAGAAAACTCGTGCATTGAGGTAAAGACAGTTCAATAGGTAAAGCAAAAGCCGCGTGTGCAAGCAAAGCAAACAAGGAATTCATTCCCTCCTTCCCATGGGCAGGCAGGTGTTCAGCCATCCCCAGGAAAGCAGGGCTCCATCACGCGTAATGGTTACTTGGGGAGGCAAACGCCATCACTCCGCATGTCCCCCCTTCCTTCCTTCCTTCTTCCCCCAGCTTTATATGCTGACATGTCGTCATATGGTGTGGGAAGTGCCTTTGGTCAGCTGGCGTCAGCTGTGCCAGCCATGTCCCCTCCCAACTTCTTGTGCACTCCCAGCCCACTCGCTGGTGGGGTGGCGTGAGAAGCAGCAAAGGCCTTGACTCTGTGTAAGCACTGCTCAGCGGCAATGAAAACATCTGTGCATTATCAGTGGTCTTTTCAGCACAAATCCAAAACACAGCCCCGTACTAGCTACTGTGAATGAAATTAACTCTGTCCCAGCCAAAACCAGCAGACAAAGCTAATGAGTTGTCTCACCGAGGTGATTACAAGGTGCAGTTGGGTGGCTGTTTGGCTTTTCTGGTGTGTGCAAGGGTACTCTGTTAGGTGGGCATTGCTGGACAATGGCTCTGTTTCAAATGTCTGGAAATATTGCTGGATGCTAGGTAGCTCGGGGTGCTGATAAAATAAAATTTTAAGGCTTTTTGGAAGAGTCTGCTAGTCTTCAGGGTTCCTAAGAGCCCTTAGTTCTCAGTCAGAAACTTGCTTGCTTCCTGAGGGAACTCCTGCAAATTCTGTGCTACTTGGAGTGTGTTTTTTGTAACCTATATCTTGCCATTCCTCCATGTAATATTCCCCATAATAAGGTATTACTTATATTTGTGAAACCCATATGCTTTATATTAGTTGATGTTTATTCAATTTCTTGAGAGGTCTGGTGGGCGAAGAATTATTCCCGTTTGCTTGCAGATCTTTCTGTACCTCTTACTGTACCCCCAATGGCAGGACCGTTTTCGCAAATACACGTCTATTAATTCCTTAGGTCATATCCACTGCCAGGCCTTGCATAATTTAAACGCTATCACTTTCAATTTTTCATCATTAGTTCTTAACCACAGTGAGAATGCATTTCTTGCAAGACTCCTAGTTGCCCATATTCCTAGTGTAGGTCTGCAAAGTATTTATGGTAGTGCTTTGTGTTATGAGGCTGGCAACGCTGAACTTGACACCACTGCATGTTTGGATACACTTTGAGCAAAACCAGTGTACTGAAAAATAAAGATTGCACGTATTTACAGTCCTTTTACAGGATTATTTAATACACTGGAAAATAATATGAAATGAACTGAAGACAATACTTGGGTTAATGATTGTCTCTGTTGTGGCAATACCTGCATAAAAAATAAGGAAGGATTTAAGGACTTCCTCTAGAATTTTTCTTCTTAAATGCAGTAGCATTTTCTTTGAGGGGATTGAAAAACAAACAAACCCAAACCAAAACAACCTTACAGCTCATATTGGAGTTTACCTCTAGACTGACATGTGTTGATTATTTGTTTGTAATTTGATATAGTAATTAAATTTTTTCCATATATGGGCAGCAAATATCAAATAATTGCTGGCTAGGATTACTTATGCTAGTAAAATTCTTTTCAATAATTTGACGCATGGTAAAAAGACATTGGATGTGCAACTACCAAATAAATAGGGAAATGAAAGCAACTGGAAGACTTCGGTACCATGTTATTTACAATGTATTATTAAAATCAAGTAGTAAACACTCATGAACAGTGACTTTTTAAAAGAATGATGTACACTCTGTTTTTTCGAAAGCATTGGTGTTAAGTATGCACCTGCTTGAAAAAGGTGTAGTTTTTCCTATTTGAGGTAGCCACCTTAATAGTGTATATCAAAATTGCTTCTGTAGTAAGATGTAAACCACTTAAATGCATATATTGAAACTGAAATCTTCCTGTGGAACTGAGGGTGTGGTGTACAGAGTATCTCCATTTGATAGATCTCACGGGTTTCAGTTTCCTAGCAAATACTCAACTTTTCATGCTTCACAGAAGACTCCTGTGTGCCAGTGGAAGGGAAATGTTATGCTTGGCTTTTACTTGCTTTAGTAAATGGATTTAAGCGATTAAATTCTACCACTTAACAACCTGTTTCACTAATCACCTGTTTAAAATGGGTCTGTCAGAAGCAAGCGTGCTTATATATTCTTGTGGTACTTTTTCTAGTTATTAATTTTGTACAGGTTTTATTGTGGATAGTAATATGTCAAAAGAACTGTACCCGTCTGTCGTTCTTATTGTGTGCTTCCTAAGCGTGGTCTTAAGCTGAGTCTTCCTTCCTAATCTCAAACAGAGGCCCTGTGAAAATTCAGAAGCTGTTGCTTGTCATATTTGATGTATTTTTGACATACAGTTACTGCCCATACTTAATTTAAATCTTCAGCCTGAGCGTAACGATGAAAGATCTGTACCTTTTAAGTGCATGCCTTAACTTTTTGACTAGTTTAAGCCTTTCAAGAATTTCTTGAAGTTATGGCCTGCCTGAAAGAACAGAGTCCTTCAATAAACTTCTTCAAACAGCTAAATCTTTTGATTAGCCATTAAGCGTCTAGAAATAATGTTTAAAAATGCAGAAGCACATCTGTAGTAATTACTGATAGGACTTCAAAAGATGCTGTGTGTCAGAAAGTGAGAAAGTGAGTCAGCTCTTTATTTTATGAGACCTAGTAAGACTCTACCTTTAAAATTAATTTTGATTTTTAAGGAAAAAAAGTTAAGTATACATTATACTGTAAAAAGAGTGGGGAGCAGAGAGAGAGGAAGTCAGTCAAGGTCTTGAACAGGGTCTAATAATTTATTTATCCTAAGTGCTGAATACTGCTTTTGAAAGTAAGTGTAATGCTGGATCTCAAGTTCCTCAGCAAAAATGGAGAATATTATAAGAATCTTGACTCTGTTAGGAGCTGCAAACATCTGATTTTAAGTTATTTTTTTACAGTGTTCAGAAAACCTGATTTCTTCAATCTGCTGTAGAATGATCTTCTTTCTACTTCATAACATGGGCTCACTTGTGAATAATTAATGTGCTTTCGGGCAGGACATCTTTCAGGAAATTGTGCCTTTTACCTTGAGTGTTTGCTTTGGTCCGAGGATTTAATTGTGCTTGATGTGTGCAAGAAATCACATTTGTTGGGGAGTTCGGACTGTGTGTGCAGGTTAAAATAAATTGCAGCGACTGTAGTAATTATTTTGATAATCCTGTACTGATTGAGAATTTAAGGATGATACAGAATGTGACGAAGATACATGGCTCAGCATGAGGAATACAAATCAAATTCAGTTAATTTTAAACCAAAACGTAGCAATTCACTAAAATGAGCATTGGTAGCGCTGTGAAAATGTACCTGCTGTAGATCATTCCCTGTTTGTAAGAAAGGTAAGAGAAAAATCCTACTTGGTTTGGACCCAGTTGGGGCAAAAGCTACACTTTATTATTTTTTTTTTTTTAATTCCTGCAAGTAAAGCGGAAGCTAAGGCAACGTCGTTGTTCAGAAAACAGCACTATGGGGCGATTCTGAAATACGGGGTTACGTGGGACCGGTAGCTTTGGTGTAAAATTGGGGAATTACTTTCATTGTCCATGTAGGGCTCCCTGTCAGCGGCCGGGCTGGATGGATGGTCCCAGGCTGTGCAGGGCTTCTGGATTCGAGGGCAGCTGGTGACTTTACCTGCCGGCGGGTGATACAGGCAGGGCAGAGTGCCAGGGCCAGAGAGTCCAGAAGAACTGAAGTCACCCCACCTGGGGCAGTCTCAGAACTGCAAACATTTGGGGCTTATCTCAGGGCTCCCAAGATCTGAGTCTTGGACATGGAGCTTGGGCTAGAAGTTCTCAAAGTCTGCTGACACTCGGAGCTGAAAGGGGGTTTTCTTACGGAGAGGTGCTGGGAGCCTTGGCATGGTTGGGTTGCTGTGGGGTGAGGGACCCTCAAAGCACCTGGGCTGCAGGCGGGGGACCTGATCAAGGAGCTTCGGAATGGTGAGTACAGGAACCTCTGCAGTGAAGTGAATGCTTTTTCAGCTTTACAGCTAGTAAGTTTTGGCAAAACTTATTTGTTCAAAGCCACTTCCAACATCGTTCAGTGGCAGATGATTAATGGAAAGTACATTGCATGTGTTTGAAAGGCCCAGTGATGATTAAAGCTGTGGCATCTATTTTGTGAATATACTATTAACATAACTTTGAATACATGTCTTTTGCTTGGTAGAAACTAGGGAATTTCAAACAAAAACAAACAAAAAAGTAAAGTTTTTCGTTATAAAATGTCTGTATCTTTAACAAGAAACACTGATAGATTATATCCAGGATGTAACAAATACTGTGCTTTCCAAACAGGAAAAGGTACAGTTGGAAATTGTCCTGGGGTGGTAGTGCTTGTAGTGATTTTTATTTCCTGAATTTTCTCTGTCAGTCTGTATACTGCTTTTGCTCCCTCTCCATTACAGTTGCCTCTTCCCCACTGCTGTTACACGTATATGCCCTCTCTCTCCCACATGGCATCAGTTTTAACTGTGGAGGTCAGTTCTTACACTGTTTGTTTGGTTTGTGAAATAAATTATCAAAAGTGACTCTAAACATCTGCTGATGGAAGACTGTGATTAACATTTTAAAGTATCATCAGACACTTTCTGTGTGGGTATTAGTCAATTGCCCATACGCTGCAGGTAGCTCACTCCAGCCTCTGTGATTCCTCAGCCGGGAGAGGGGAAGCGTTCTCTTAACAGTGTCTGTCTGAAAGCATCACAGTGTTTCCCAGAGTACTTGCTGTCAAATGAAGTGCTATGGTAACTGTTAAGGTTTTTCACATAACAGTATTCTTGTGAATCTGAGTGAAATCAAAATCAAGGATGTTGTGAGGTGTCCCATTTCTGGCATTTGGAAGACAATTCTAAATTTTGTTTACATCAAGCACGTACTTCTTTATTCTCTGCACTTAGCTTTAAAAGAAAGTAACGCCACAGCCATTTTTTTCCACAGTTAGAAGAAGGGTGGCTGCTGGATACTTGAAGTACTTGTAACTTTACAGTGATAACTTATTTTCAGTAAGAGAAGGGCCATTGGAGCAGTAGGCAAGGTGCCATATGTAATAATAAATTGCCATATGTACTAAACATTGAAAAGGAACATACCTGTATAGAGCTTATGTATACAGAGCTTAATTCAACCAAAATTGCAGCCTTGGTGGCTAAATACCTATGTTGGCAGAGCTTTAAAGAGATGCTAGCAGACGGCTGGTGTGACCGAGGAAAAGGACAAGGTGAAAATGTGAACTTATTGTTGTCTCATGGCGACTTTGTTTTTCTGGTTTTATAAGTGGAGCAGTACTAAACACTTTCGTCTGAGTTTGCTTTTAGTTGGAGGAGCTTAGAGCAAGGCCTTTAGTTAAATGCAAGGGGGTAAGCACTTTGTGGTGGGTAACTTTTGTGCTTTATGCATGTTGAATGTGTGGATGAACCTGAAAAGGAAGATGAGGTACTTTCCAAGGCAGGAAGCCGTCCACTCTGCCCATGCTTGTGGGAGAACTTGATGGTTCTGTGTTGTTTGTAGCTGGGACTCTCCAGTGTGTGATCTATGCTGTGTTGATAGGCTGAATTACCAACTGTATTTCAATTTAGAAAGATCCTGACTGCTAAGCTGTGCTGATGATCCTAAAGCTGAGTCGATACCTGTATTTCTCTGTCTTGCTGGACACATACTGATAAGGTGTCACTCACAGATGGTCTTTTTTTTTTTTTCCTTAGCTAGAGAAGGCTAATGCACTTGTAGGTTGTACTGTTTTCTTAGGGCTATTGTTTCAAGGCCAGCTGAAATAAATAAAGACTAGTTACAAACCAGTACCATGTAACTTTTATGAACTGGTGGTAGGTAGTGTAGGCTTTCCATGTAGTCACGGACCTCATGGTGTCCTCTGTTGCCACTCTACCACTTCCCTTTATATCTAGCAAGGTTTTATTTATTTCTGTTAGGCCGTGCTCTTTTGAAATGTTGGAAAGACAAAGGTGTGGTAACAGAAACAGGTTATGTCCTCTCCTGCTGGGAATGAACATTACCCTTTAGCAAAGGCTGGTTATGACCATAAGCATTTTTACCTTTGTGTATTAAAACTATATATATATATAATAATTGCTTGCTTTTGTTTTTGGCTTTTTTGGCTTGCTTTTGGCTTAAGGTTGGACTAGGGTTCACCAAAAGCTTTCTAACAAGCAGTTAAGAGGATAATGTGCCAGAGCGGGGTGGGTTGTGTGACTTGCTGGAACTTGATATGCTATTTCTAAAATACATCTTTGAAAGCAAAGAAAAGTTAAATTAGATAACGTGCTAAATGAAAAGAGCTATAAGGATGGTGAAGGCATAGGATATAAATACACAAAGGAAGATAATGATCATGGAAGATACCAGATTAAACTTCAGTCGTCAACATGGAAAAGAGGAATTTGCATCCTTCTCACAGTAGAAAATGTAAAATAAATTGTGTATAATTACAGGCCTTGAGGTCTTAAAAGTAAGAAAGTGAAGTATTTTCAGTCTGTGGGGAGTAGAAAGGTGAAGATGACTTCTGAAACATCTTGGCTACTTTTGAGCTGTGTGGTAAATGGAGGTTTTCTGTTGTTGGTCCTTACCTCACCTTCAAGAGTAGGAAAGACAGAGGTAAACCCAGCCAAAAGAAGGGCATGCCTAGTGTGGAGCCTGGGGCGTGGGAGAAGACAGCCTAAAAAAATTTTGACTCCTTATGTCATTGGCTTGTGGGGCTCTTCCAGCAGATCTCCTGCCTTTTCCTTGAAGGAAATGGAGAACTGCTAGACAGCATCATGGACTCTGAAAGTGCAGCTTACTCTGCTGTAATATGTCATCACTTCTTGTGACAGTGCTTGAAATCTTGAGTTGTTGCTCCAGATAAGGTGAGAAAATCGATCCTCACATATAAACACATACACCCCTTCTCTTGTTTGTCTAAATGATCTCCTTTTTATTTTCGGGAGCTGCTGCTTTATCAAATAATACCTGCACAGTGCCTCAAACCAGTGTTTTGACCAGTTTGTGCTTGATGAAATTGGACCACTCTGGGACCATAAAGCCACAATTCTCTATGCAAAACTGGCATATTTGAACTTTCGACATCTGTAAATGCTGTTGAAAGTTTCAAAATAGGCTTCTCTTATTGTATGCAGCCTTACTAGTACTGGAAGAACATCTGCTTGGTTTTTTTTTTGTTTTGTACAAATGACAGGAACCTAACAAAACTGGTTCTCACAAGAATATTGATTAAACCTGCAATCAAAATTGGGAAGAGACAGGATAGAAAAATTGTGTGTGAGGCTGTAATGGATATCTCTGTATTGGTACAGAAATATTTAACCTGTTTAAGGCACTGCTTTGAGCAACCAGTGTCTTGTTTTTCTTCTGTCCTCACCCATTTGTGTAGTTAGATGCTGTTAGATACTTCAGTTGCACAGGCAAGTAAATTGTTGGAGAAATGGAGTGAATGGATAGCAAGACTGTGGAGTGGCTCATAACTACTGTAGTAGCTGCGTGGGTTGGTGTGCCTGTTCAGTATGAGTCAGGGCATGGAGAAAGGGCAGGTGGTACTGGGATGCATGTTTGCCCATCTGCCTGTGCTCAGTCATTGTTTTTCTTTCCCAGTTCATCTTTGCTCTCCCTTCTCCCATGAAGAGGCTTCCTTCCTATTTGGGTCAAATGGGCAGAGAGGTCGAACTGTTACTTTGTCCTACAGGTTTGTGGGCAAAGCATGATCAAAACCTGTCGGTGGGATTTTGTGAAAAAACTTGCACTGCCGATTGCTGTGCTGAAATTGTCTGTGGGGTGTGTAAAGAGTGAACTTTAATTTCCAGTGTGCCTAGTGTGGAGCTTTCACAAGCTCTAAATTCTGCTGACAATCTGGACCGGGGATGATGGCTGGGAATTAACCACAGCAAAGACTTATCTGGCTGCTGGGTATGGTACCTTAAGCCCATATCTCCTGCTTTTCAGAAAACTGATGAAGTAGCAAATAGATGAGGTGTGAAGGTAGTTCTGAGAAAGTCAATAAATAGCCAGAAGCTACAATTTAATAAGTGTTTGGACATATCTGGCTCAAATAGCTTATATATTTTAACTCTCTTAAAAGTGATAGATGGAACCTAGATCCATATTCCCTGTGGTGTTAGGTATCAGGAGAAATAAGTGGAAACAAGGCATTTGAAATCAATAAATTGCTTCTAGGTGCAACTTAATGCAGACAGAATTTAGAGAGAAAAGATTGTGAAGCAGATACAGGAGTAAAATTTAGCTTTAATTTGCAGACTACAGCAAAACCCTAATCCTGGCTCTTGTGAAAGTGAATGGAGATTAGGAAGTTATGGGAGTGAGGAAGTTCAGTGCCATGGGCCAACTTGAACAGAGATAGGTGTACTGAAAAAGTAAAAAAACTGTGGAGTAAAGCTGCTCTCTAGCTTAACATGATGCATTTATGGTCTCATTTAAAGACTTTAATTGTATAGGGTCTGTTTTATATTACACTTGAAGCAAAGATTCTTTTTCACGTGCATGGGATTTTTGCTGTACTTGAGTATCTTCTACTTCACTGCTTTGAGCTTCCTTTTGTTGGACCTGCTTGTGGCTTGCACGGGCTAGAAGTGCAAGAGGCTTCACCGAGTAGGTCATTAGTGATGCTATTGCATTTTATAAAGGCCTTTGGTTTCTGTCTGCTGTGCCTAGCACAGCAGGTTGTTACCTGGGTGCATGATAGGGCTGAAGTAACCCTGAATTTATATTTTCTTCTTTCTCCCCCCCCAGACATAGTGGGGGAGAGCCATTAACATTTCACTAGCTCTGCAGATAGAGGCACTTGTTAAAGTGAGGCTTGTGAGAGCGTTATACCTAAGGGACATTAAAATGATCTTCCTGGGGCAGATTCCAGTCAGTCTTTCTTGATTCTGAAATATTTATTACTGTTTACAGGAAATTCATGTGGAATCATATAACATGTACAGAAAACCATAAAACTTTAATTTTTCATTCACTTGTGGCTTTGCTGTCAGCATATGGAAATAGCTGCTTAGGCTTGACTACCGTGGGTTTTTTGTACCTTAATGTGGATCACAGTATGTGATTTTTCCCACTAAAGAGTTTAGAAAACGTTTCTGATTTACACTGTCTTGCAAATCTTAACATCATCAGTTTCACTTAAATTTTACCAGTTGTTTAGAAACTCTGATTTGTAAAACATAATAAAATCCTCTTAATCACTTTTACTTCTGAGACTATAGATAAAGCAAGTGGAGATTTGTGAAGTGTTGTACCAAAAATGAGAACGCAGTTGTTTTACAGTGAGCTCTGTGAAAGCTAAAGATTCTTCTGGAGCTCACACATCAGCTGTCATCCTTCTAAGGAAGTAGGTAGACTGCAGTAGATGCTCTAAGACAGTCAGTTACACATCTGCAAGAGTTGTGTCTGAGCACTCATGGCGAGTTAGGAGAACTATTGTAATCTGTTGGTTGTGGTTTTTTTTTTTTGGTTGGTTGTTTTTTTTAAACTTTGTTCCATAGAAAATATTCTACTTAATCTGTAGTTCAGTGTTTTCTGTTGGTTTGCTATGCTACCTAAATTATTTAAGGGCTGTTTTTTGGGGGTGCCTTAAAAGTTGTCAAAGAGTTATTGGATATCACTGATCTGGCCTATAGATGATGTAGACTGAAATAGCTTGTGCATATGAATCTAGGCAATGGCTTTGTGTTTAGGAACAGGCCTGAAGTCAGGGACAACTTGGCTAAGACCTTGACTTATTTACATAGGCATCCTGTGTGGCTTGACCAAATTATAGAAACTCTGAAAATACTTGCCTACATTTATAAGATGAAAAGGAATTGGTGTGGGACTAGGCGCATATTTAATATGTGGATGTTTAAAGTAGATCAGTATTTGCAATGTGTTTTGAAACTTTATTTGCATGATATTGTGCAAGACTTTTGGTGGTTGACTTCAGACTGTTAGTGACTAAGATATAAGCAATCAGTCTGTATTTGCTCATTTGAATAACGCTTGTGTTTTGTGTATGAAGCTGTATGTAGGGAGTACAGAAGGACAAAAAAGCACTGAATCGTACTGTGTGCGCTATTTCTGGAAGATCAAGCAGGCGTAAGACTTAGAGGAGGTGGGGTTACTGGGATTTTTTCAAAATCTATCGAGAAAACACATTCTACTCGCATTAATCATCAGAATGAGTTGTTGAAGTTGTGTCGTAGTGTGTAGCCTCGCTGAAACAGGCTACTTAACCTTGTTTCTAATGTAGTGGGACTTTCCCTGTGAGACTGAGAAGTCACTCATTAGTACTCTTCATACTGAAATTCACACTGGTCATAAGTCCTCAATGAAGTGAAAGGAGCAGTTGACTCTCAGAATGCATCAAGATTATACTTGTGCTCAAGAGCAGGATGAAATGCCCACCTTAGAGCACAGTGCTATGGCACCTGCATCTGCTGCTGCCCAGGATAATTTGGGTGCCTTAACATCAGGTGGTGCTGTGTTGAACAGACCCTGGGTATGCTTAGGTCTTCTGCCAATGCACCTCTTAGCGAGCAATGAGATTTCTCCTCTCTTGTTTTAAGGTCTTGTTTTGTTCAAGGAATAGTTGTGTGATCCACTTTTCTCAAAGTAGTGAAGTCTTTATTTTGAAGGAACGAGCTAAATTCAGGCTGCCTTTTCCACCTTTGGCATATACCATGATCTGCAGAGAGACCTTTGACTGGAGCAGCCTTTAAGTCTGTCATTAGTGTGTAGAAAGTGGGAGAAAAACGTGGCTTACTCCAAGGATCATCTGGGACCCAGGCTGTGACCTGTGCTGTATCTAGAGCAGAGATGGAAGGCATTTAGAGAATGGATTACTCACTTCAAAATCCCAATGTAAATAAGACTATGTGCTACTGATAGTCACACAGTAGAAGGGGAATGTAAAGTTTATTATAATTGATGTTTTGAAGCAAAATGATTTCTTTCACATGCCTTTTCTGGGCTGTGTCCTGTGTTCAGTACACCTCTGCCAGGCCTGAAGGATTCCGTTAGCATGCATGCTGTGAAATACTGATTATTTTGTCTACACTATTTATAAATATATTAATGTTAGTTCAAGTGTTCGGCTATTGTATGTTTTCAAGTTCTAGTTAGAAGATATCTTCTGAGAAACCTCAAAGTTGCCCTTAGTTTTAGTGATAGCAGCAGACTCCATAAGCTGTTCTGCTGGCCTTGGCTAACTCCAGCCACAAACTTACTGTCTTTTGAAGGAGTTTGTTGTTTGGAGGGACTGATAAGGCAAGGTTCCTGGTCATGAATAGGTTGAACAGGACACCAACTGGTAGTTCAGTAGTTTGTCCCAGTAGCTGCACGCTACCACCTAAACAGCTGAAGAGAGAGGGGTGTGTTACAGTACACTTCGTATTTGGGAATGAGCTTTCAGAGGTGACTGGAAATACAACAGTGTTTTTTTTAGAAACGTCACAGACAGAGCTGAAAGTATGTTCGGTAAATAAAATTGAGTTGTCTATCACACTGAAATGAAGATAGGCAAGGGTTTTACAGGTAGTATTTTGAATCCAGTAAATAGTCTATTATTGGTTGGGTTCCCCCCCACCTTAGTTGAACTAGCTAGAACTCATATGTTCAATCATGCTCAGTTCCTACTCATTCGATGTCTTCAGTGGACAGTCCCTGTGCATCTTTGTTTTGGTGCTGGACAGAGTGAAATGTCCTTTGACAGCAGACACAGCACCCTGATCTGGAAGGCTGTCTGTAGTCCAGCAGTAGCTGCTGTTGAGTAATCCACTCAATGGATTTACTAAAAATACTCAATTTCTTAAAAACAGGAGGAAACAGAAAAGCTTACTTCTTGTGCAATTAGCTCAGTAATGGAAATATTAATGGAGAATTAAATTAGCAACTTAGCATATTTGCAGTTTAAATTAGTGCAAGAGGCATGATGGGAGAATTAGTTTTTTAATGAAGACCTGTCCACGTTACCTGATTTGGTAAGCAGCCTGTCTTTCCTTATGGAGCTTTAAATAACATATTTGCACCGTGAATCAAGTTGTATTTTCGTTGATTGTGGATGAAGTAATTTGTATGACCAAAATATCTCGGAAATTCAATGAGAAAACAGACGTTGTATTGCAATCAAGTTGACTCTGTTATATTTTACATCCTAATATTGCTGATAAGAGATGAGTGGGACTGTTTTGAAAGATACTTGCAGTCTGCAAAGTTAGTACTTTCAGCATGCATTTGAATGTTTTTTATTGTTAGTAAATGCATGGTAGGTCTTTGGAGGTAGGAGCTGATAATGTGGCTCTGAGACTTCAAACAAATGCCACCTGGAAGGTCACGCTAACTTGTGGTTTTGATTTGTAGC
Source organism: Sula dactylatra (assembly GCA_013389905.1). NCBI lineage: Eukaryota > Metazoa > Chordata > Aves > Suliformes > Sulidae > Sula > Sula dactylatra. The sequence goes on along the minus strand of WEKW01024647.1, from coordinate 140,885 downwards.
TGCTATTGAGGGAGCAGACAAAAGGGAGGTGCTTGTTTGTTTGGAATCTTTTCTGTTATATGCAAGTTGATAGTTAACTGTATCTGATCTGAAATATTGAGAACTAGCAAATGGTAACTAAATATTTTGTGTGCCAAGGGAAGGTCTGGAAAGCAAAAAACAAACAAACAAACCAACCCGCCCCCCTTATTTGCTTTCTCCTGTTCTTCTCAATCTTGTGTATTTTTTCTTTGCCAATCAAAGCCTATTGCCTAGAAACAAATAATCAAACTTAATGTCCCCAGAGGAAGATGTACCTTCCTTCTGCACTGATGACTCACAGCATTTCTGAACTAATATTTATGAAAGAGATTATTTCCCAATACTTGCTGAGGTCCCACGGTGCCCAGAGGCCCAAGAAATCATTAAATTAACCAGCACCTAATTTCAGTAACCCAGGGCATAAGAGTGGGTTTCTGTGACACAGGAATGTTGAAAGAAAACAAGAAGTTTGGTAACTTTGTTCCACTCAAGATTATGGATGACTTTTGTTATTGGCTGTGAGCTGTCTTCATGCTTAGATTTTTGCATCTTTTGGGGCAAGATGATTCACATGGAGTCCAGTTGTGAGCACATGCTCCAGATACATAATTTGGGTGTTACTGGGTCTGGCTCCAGAGCATAAAATGCCAAGCAGGCTATCAAGGGAATGGGGCAGAGCTGTTTTGGAAATGAGAATGCACAAGACAAAGCATTACCGGGGAGGTCCATAAATGGGAACAGAGGCGAGAATACAGCGTATGAAAACAGAGAAACTGGAGGTATATCTGTTGTGCCAGGGGGTTGGAAGTAAAGGAAAATCAGAAAGGGTGAGAAGGAAGATTTGCAGAGAACTGAGGAACAGGATAAAGAGGGCTGGAGGAAAACGCCATGGGAGAGCCTTCTGTGACTGTAGAGAAAGATCTTCTTTCAGACTGAAGTTACACAGATTGATGTACAGGATTTAAAAGGATGTCATACACATTATGAGTCACATTTTTTGAGCAAGCAGTGCTGAGCAAATCTGGTAGCGGTTTCAGTGCAGAGAGGAATGATGTGCTGAGGAAAGTAAAGAAGGGCTATTCTTTTAGGGCTTCAATTCTTAGTAGACACACTTCATTGCTGTGTGTGTTTTTTTCAAGGAGACGTGGTTTGGGGGGAATTGGAAGAAAACAAAGTTTTGGAAAAAGAATTGGAAGAAAAAAGACTTAAGTTAAAAAGACCAGGGCAAAACCAAGTTAATTGTTTAATTTTCAACTGATAGTATTACTACAGTCTTCATAAGAAGTTCTGCTGACTTATGATTTCTAAAATGATAACAAACCCAAAAATGCTAGTTAGAACTGAGAATTGTAAATATTTTTTCCTCTGTAGGTATACTGATGTTTCATACTCTTTGCCGTTTTATCCTCTTAGTATTGCCTAATGCAGCCAATTCATGTTTTCCAGAGCTTCCCAATTAAGTTAAGTGTTCAGAAGTTTCCATGACCTTTAGGTTTCTTTGTACTCTATGTTGTTTTGCAGAGAGTATGATAGACTTTGTGGTTTACTTCCAGTGTAGCCTTTCTTTTATGGAAAAGATGTCACAATGCAAAAAGGCCATGGTTTTGAGTTGTGTTTTTGAGCATTTAATACAATGCTGATTTGACGTAACTTTGTTCTAAAAATGTCTTAACATACAGGAAACTGTTTAAGTAGCTCATAAAAAAAATGGTCAGCAGCAAAATGTCATAATTTAAAAAGTATCATTTGGCTGAATATATGGAATAAACAAGTTGAAGAAAGAAGATCTCTTTAGAGGAGTTTGTTACAGGATATAGAAAAGGGCACCTATATCCCATATTCATTATTGTGATTGATGTTCTCTGTGCTTATAGTTCTTGCTTCAGTATGACTTGCTGGAAAACCTTCTGTAAAGGTTAGATTGTCCTCTTCAGTCAGATCTGTGAGAGTTCCCAAACACAAGCCTCTGTACTTCACTGAAATTTTGGAGGTTTCTCCAAAACCTTATGGTCTAATGGAGATTTTTGAGGATGATGGGCATCAACCTGCTGAATGAATGAATCCCAGCTTCCCTGTGACCTTACAAGGTGCAAGCTGGAGCTGGAAAAGGTGGCAGGTGGAGACCTTCCGAGGAAGGGTGCACAGGCTGCCTTAGTAGGCACAGCGCAACATTCATATGCTGTTTCCCATCCAGGCCTAAATGCTTCACATCTGTCTTCTGGAGTATAAAGAGAAACCTCAGGTCTGCCTGCCCCTGCCTGAATAGGCATGTATTTAGAATTCTGAGCTTATTTGTCAGAGCTATTTTACTCTTTCTTTGGGCACACACTGAACACTAACAATCACTCATGTCAGAACACGGATTTAATATACATGTATTTATATAGGTATATATACATATAGCCAGTCTCTCCAATCCCCCTGCCCTGAATAAACAACCCTTAGCCCCAGTGTTGCTTAATATTTAGTAATTATGAAGCCTCAAGATCTTATTCATACATGCCAGATCCGATCTGGTGTTTTGGTCCATGTTCGTTGCAGCATGTCTATCAAAGCTTTGCATTTAGTCTAAATGCATCAAAAGTTCTGAAAGCAAAACGTGACCACTGACAAGTTGCCCCTGCAATGTTGCAAAAGTGCATATTTTCCTGCAGCCTGATACAGAAATGCACTATGAGTAAATAATTTTTTTTAAACTGAAATTTGCAGAGTTGTGGTATGAACTCTTATTAATAAATACATGTAACTCGTATGTATGTATATTTATATATATACGTAACTTGTATGTAAATGTATCCATGTAAGAGAGAATGAGAGTTAATAAGAAAAAAAGATTAAAAAATAAATACAGAAATAGAACAACTAAATGTGATAAAATAATACTATTGCTGTAAGGAGAGGACAAGCCTCTGCTACACTTTTGTTTTTCTTAAGTGGTCTTTAGATGTATACGTTAATGAGAGTCCTTTCCTTAAAACGGCTCAGAAGATTCTATTCTGCAGAGGCCTTTATTCTGCACCCTCTGTTCTGCAGAGGGTGGAACCTGTGAAGGAATGAATTTGAATGGGAGGGGTTTTTTTCCTGTGTGTAAAATGTATTCATGTGTTGCCGTTGTCCCTCAGACTCCCAATCAAGGAACTAATATATCAATAGCTTGGAATCCAAATTGCTGTATGAAATTATTCCTGTTGGGTTAGTGTGTAAGGTCTTCCTGAACTTAAATGTGCTAGTTTCTCCAACGCTGTTTTGAAGAAAGTGGTTTTATTTTAGCTTTAGGGGAGAAGTATTGTCACAGTGAGGCTACCTCTTCCTTTACACGTGGAGACCATGATACAAGGAGGAACTGAAACCAAGCCCAGAATTGGTGTTCTCTGCGTTAAGGCGTCTCTCCTGAGTAAAGACTTTTGGGAATTGTTATGCTCTACAGTGATATATGACTGCTACTGAAACTCTCATCTGTTAAACGTATTCCGAGCCTCCTATCTGACTTACAGCGTTGGCCTCTTGTTATTTCATCCCCCCGCCCCGATTCTCAGGTGGGCCTGTTATGGGTGTGGACCTGAACTTGTAAACATTTTATGCTGCTGAAAAGAATAAGACAAAGTTTTGGCAGTGTTACTGGAAAATTGTTTTAAAATGTATTTGTTTTCATACCTGGTGAATTTGACTAGGCCAAGAGATCAGCCTTTTTCTGATTCTGAAACTGTACCTTTCTTTGCTTTTCTGTACATCCTTCCTAGTCAATTTTTTACCTATTATTATCTTTCTAACAGTAATAGCATGTTAATTAGTCTGAAAACATTGTTTTCATGCAGCCTGGGTTGGAGGAGAGATTCTTTGGCGTGTTCCATTTCTTTGTTTCGACTTCTGCGTAGACTGAAATTGAACTTGGTCCTCTTTCCCAACCTGTCAAGACAGGGTCGGATCTTGGTACATTTGCTTTATGTTTAAAATAGCTAAAGCTAAATAGCTGAATGTTATTTTTGATGACTCGTTTGTAGCCTTTCCCTGTCATAGAAGAGGCCAGTGTTTGATCCAAGTTAATGGTGAATCTCTATCAACAAAGACTAGAAACCTTCCGAAGGTTTTCTCTTATTTAACAAAGTATGTCCTTCGCTTGCTATTTTATGTGTTATTTTCATTGTACCTGCTCCCTAAGTTAAGTGACTGATAGTTAATTGTAAAGGATCATTTCTTTGGAGAAAATGGCAGTGAGACAGAAGGAAAGATTTTTCGCTTTTAGCATTTAGAGTCATAAGTATGTGTGTGGGGGGGGAGGATGTTCACGCCTGTGCGGATACATTCATGATGAGGGCCTATGTAAACATGCTTAAATCTTTGCAAGCTTTCTTCTGCTTTAGCAGGATGTTACTTCAAATAAGGCATCCTAGAAATTACGTTTTAGCTCTATTCATTGTTCATTGGCTTATGGTAATTAAAGATACCTCAGTCAGTACTTCAATACTCCGGATGTACTGAATAGTAGCAACAGTGACACAGATATTCTTCTCCAAACTGATACAAGCTATTCTGATGGATGCTAGAGCACTTCAATATTTGAGATGGATTATCTTCATTCTTTTATTTGAAAAAAAGCTCTAACTTCTCAAGAAAAATAACTATGCTAGTAGTTCTGTACTATAGGTCGTGTTTTACAGGATTAGAGTTTATATATGTGCTTCCACAGATAATTCTGGGATTCAGTTCTGTTAGTGCACTTAGATATCAGTAGGTTGTGAACATACAGAAAGGTTTGGTTCTTGAAGAAAATTATATGCTTATCTGAATGGAGGCAGATATTCGTTGCATGAATATCTTTTGTCTGAAAATTGCTGAACTAGAATTATACTGTAACTAAGATATAGTCTAAACTAGAAATATACATACTTCTTTCCAGATTAGCTACATGACTTTTCTCTTTAGTAGAGATTGATGTTTTATGAATTCTGATTTGTCTCTTTTGTAGTACTAATTCACAGTAGAGCTCAAGCAGGGATTTTGTTTTGTTAGTGAAACCTGCTTTTGTTGACCGCTTAATTTAAAAAGCACCTTTATGCATTTTGATGATCTTTTTTTTTGTCTTTGTGTAGGCCAGATCTTTCCGGGGAGTATGCATTTTTGGGAGTAGTGACCATTTTTCTTAAGTTTGTTTTCTGTGGTGTGCAACCTAGTGGCATCTCAGCTGGTAAATGAGAAATGTTTGTTCTTCTTTGCAAAAAACCCCAAGAAGTACAGTGGAAATGCTCGTGTGTGGTTTTTGTTTTTGTTTCTAAAACACAAAGCAACAAACAATGAACAAACAAAAAACCCCTTCCAAGAATGTAATTGTTTTAAATGTTGAATATAAAGTCATTTTGCAAATAGTCAACATTGATAATGGCTAAGTTTGGACCTTTTTTACATGATATAGAGTAGGAGTTGACAGTTTGGGTAATTCTTAACACAGATTTGTATCTTTCTGTCTTCTAGACAACTCTGCTGAAGCAGATTTATGGTTGCTGAACAGTTGTACAGTAAAAAATCCTGCTGAGGACCACTTCAGAAACTCAATCAAGTAAGTTGTTTCCCTAAAAAGATACTTAATTATCAATGACTGTTGCATGTTTTAATTTTAAAAGCTTCATATTTTCAAAACATAAGTAATTTTGAGTTTAAAAGCAAGAGGTGTGCTGAGTTTGAGTGTTACGATGGTGAGTTCTCTAGAATGCATTTGTAAGGTGCGGTGTATTTTTTTTTTAATTAGCCATAACTAGCAAGTGATTATCAATACACTTATTTAGAAGAACTGCTGACCTATTTAGATAGGGGCTTCTATGTCACTTTTCAAGACAATGTTGTAATGTTCTTCTGAAGAGCTGAATATTTGGTTTTTTTTCAAAAGTGTGAATTGTTAGGCTGTTTCTTTTTCCCTCTACTTACATTTTACATAATCAGGCTCTTCTGATTAAAAGGGTATCAGGTACATACTTAAAATTATTTCACTATACATTTTCTTAAAAGGTGAACTGATTAGCCTATAACAGAAGTCTTGTGAAGAATGTGTTTTATTTCTCTGTAACATTTTGATGAGGTTGGAAAATATGACTTGGTAGCGACTTCTGCCTCTGACTTCTGCGGAAGTACAGTTGTGATGAGAGTAGCTGGAAAACCTGTACGCTTACAGCTGTCACTGCCCAGCTATAAATATTGTGTTAAGTTTCTTGTAGATTTTACCTTTAGTAAACAAGCGTGGCTACTTATGCAGTTGTTTCAGTGTGGTGCACTGTGGATGGACTGTTTGTTGAAATCCATTTTGGTTAGAAAAACATAGTAAGCGGTTGGCAGGCTCAGGAGGGTACAGAGGAGAGAGAAGCTGGATATAAACTATTTGCTTGCAGTGCTGGAGTTAATAACAGCATCCTGGAGCTGTAACCTGGAACAGAAACCATTTGCCCGCAGTAGCTGGCACAGCAGAAGCTGCCTCCAGCCCTCAGAGGGCTTCCCTTCCTGACTGCTGGTGTTGGCGCTTGGTGACGAGACTGGCTTTTTGGCTCTTTTTTGCTGTTACCAAAAAAAAAAAAGCTATTCCCAGAATACTTCCAGTTAGTGTGTGTTGGCCAACAGAACTGATGACGAGATCTTTTCCAGTTCAGTTGTGGCCATCTTTCTATTTTACTAATCCTATGCCAGAATTGATGTGGTATGGTGTGTGTCCTTTAACCAGTAGAATAGAGCTGGTTAAGAAAGAGGGTCTAACTAAAAGCAAATGGCCAAAAATATTTCTTTGAACTTCATGTTTCTGTTGCCACTCTGTTAATGAGCCTGATGTTGTTTGTAGCCTGGGTTTATTCCTCTTTTTCCTTACTTCTCGCTATATTCTTTCTGTTCTGACACATGGATACTCTGGTGGTTCTCCATTTCTTCTCTTTACGGAGAGCCGCTCCTTTCCTGTAGAATGTATTGTTTGTTCTCTGCTCTCAGATCCTGGCAGTTGCTAATTATGGAGGAGGACAGCATGTTGTTTCTGACCAGTTTTTATAATGTTCATTAAATGTAGGGGAGAAAACCATATGTGGGTGCTCTTTCATGGGACTTTGAATTGAAAGATTAAAAATCCTCCGTCTTAGAAAAGAGCAACTACTACTGTATGTGGGTTTTACAATAGTGAGGAAAGTGTGTATCTCTAAAGAACACATCTTCTCCCAAATACATCTTAATTTGTTAGAGCAACAAACCCAGTGTAGGAAATTTGGGTGATACAAAAGTAACTGCCATTATATCCTATCATAACAGCTTGTTGGTAGCTATGGAGATCTTTGTTTTTCTCGGTTGGGTAACAAATTAAGCATTAGTATGTGGATTGTCAAAGCAAGCATACTTTGAGTGGAAGAGTTAATACTTAGCACAGTAAGATTCTTCTTTCAAATTAAAAAAAAAAGTCAGGCTGAAAGCGTTATATGGCATTATGAGAGAAGTATTTCAGTTTTGTTATTCTCTGCCCTCTGCAACAGTTTCTGCCACGTAACTTTCCTTGCATATATGACTTGAAAATGCACTGTTTCAAACCGGCATTAGTGTGTTCACACTGGTGGTTGAAGAATGACTGTGTGAGAAGCTGATCCCTCACTAACACCGTGTGATAAAGGATGTGTCAGAACCCAACAAGTCTTATAGTTTCAGCCTTTTTTGATCTGATGTTCTTTTAAAAACAAAACAAAACCACTCCCAAACTCTCTGAACCTTTGCATTGGATGTGCAGATGTGTATATAGCTGATACATGCCAACTGACAGATGCCAACTGACAGTATAATCTCTGTATAGCTCTTAGAAGTAGTCTGCTGCTCTTCAGTATCAATAAAGTTGAAGCTACTGAGCCAGAGTGACGATGTGGAAGGCAAAGAGTTGCTTAGACTCCATTAGCTTATGGATAGAAATTGAGAGCTTTTCCTGCGCAGATTTTATTCTCTGGTTAATCATAAAATAAGATTAAAGGCAGAGGTAGGCAATAGTAATAAAGAATTCCCAGTATAACTAAGTAGATGCAGTTTAAAAAAAAGTAATTTGTGTCCTTCAAAAAAAGAAGGTTAATTCAAGGAAAAGTAGGAAATAAAGAGAATAAACTAAAGCAGGTAACTTCCATCAAGCAAGTTTATGAAGACTAAGATGACTGTGTAAAGCAAATAGCTAGGCAAAGAAAAATAATCCTTTGAACGAGTAAAAAGAAGCAAAAGAAGGAAAAAAACTAACATTAAGAAGTGAGGCAAAGATGACCACAGAGAAACAGTCTGCACTAGGTTATAGGGTGGCTCAATTATGTTGCAGTAACTTTCTCCTTCTGTTTTAAGACTTTGCTAAATGTAACAGAATATGCATTATCCCCAGTCCTAGCTTCCCAGAATTCACAGGTGTGTGTAACCCCGTGGCTGAAAACGCTTATGGTGGAAGGTTTGCTAGTAGCTGGTTTTGGTAGGATCCTACCTTAGGATAGGAGAAGCAGGAGATGGTCTGTTGTATAAATGGCTCCAGTTAGCAGCTGTTACGAAGTGCCAACATGTNAAGGGCGCAGGAGCTGGTGTGGGTGTATGTGGGTGTATTACCTGCACAGCTGATAAGCTATCATCACATGATATATGTAGAGATGAATGAATTAGGTCCCTTTGTCTATCCCTACAATGTAACAGTGTAATATAGATAGTACTACACAGACAGAATCACAGAATGGCTGAAGTTGTTGGGGACCTCTGGACACTGTCTTGTTCAACCCTGCTCAGAGCAGGGACAACTAGAGCAGGTCACTGAGGGCTGTGTGCAGGCAGGTTTTGAGTTTTTTCAAGAGACTCCACAAATGCTCTGGGCGACCTGTTCCAGTGTTTGACCATCCTTACTGTAAAAAAGGGTTGTCTTAGGTTTAAACTTTGTATCTTGTATTTCAATTTTTTGGCTGTCTTTTGTCCTGTCACTGGGCACCACTGTGAAATGCCAGGCTCTCTCATCCCCTCTCTCGTCCATTCTTCCTCCCTGTCAGGTGTTTATACACACTGATGGGATTCCCTTGACCCTTCTGTTCTCCAGGCTGAACAGTCCCAGCTCTCAGCCTCTGCCTGTATGTCAGATACTCCAAACCTTTGACTACCTTTGTGGCCCTTCCCTGGATGCCTTCTAGTTTGTCCTGCGTACACTGATTTAAGCAGAAGGATTTTTGAATTTTAAATTACAGTTCAGAAAACCCTGATAAACCTAGAATACAACCATTAGTATCTTTATTATACTATTTATATAGAAAGTGCCCCCCCAAACACATTCAAGGTGTCACGTTGAACAGAATGACGGTGATGTGTTTAAAGCCTGTAACGACACGGTACCTCAAAGTTTTGTGGAATCAAGTGCGTTGAGGTGGGTTGGATTCAAGGACCTTCACCTTACCTGGTGGTAGTTTTTGTCTGCTACCACAGCTGGTTCTCTCAGTGCTGGGTTTTTTTTATCCTGTAGCTCAGTAAATCAGAAACTACAGATATTCTATGGAACGGGATACGTTTTTCCTTTCACCTTATTTCTTTTAAAAGTGGCAGATATTTTCTTTCTTCAGTTACTAGTCAGGTACAATACAGCAAGATTCCTTTGGAGAATGCATTCCTGCACTGAAGACAGCAAAGTGCTTGGGATATTTCATTGAGGGAAAAAGTGCCTTGGATACTTCATTGAGGGAATTTGTCTTTGTGGGACAGCTGTGCCTTGAACTCCTCACCCCGTCCTATGCTCTGAGCTAGCTTTACCTTGAGGTGGACAGAGCTAGGGTATTACTCTGTTTTGAAGTCCTGTAGGATAATATGTAATAACATTAAATTACTTAAAAAAAAAAATCTGCTTAAATATGTGCTTATAACATTTTATGAAGCCGATTTTATTTTGCCGTAGAAATTAGAATGAGGTAATACTTTTTTAAAGGTAGCCTACAACCTGTATTTAAAAGTCAATCACATTCTTTTTCTTTTTCTTTTTTGTTTTTGTTTTTGGTTTGTTTGCTGATGATGTTTCGTTATATCTTTGCTCTGAACCTGATCATCTGTCACTGTGACCAACTTATATGAATTCAGTGTATATGCATCTAGGTGTTTTATGAACAGTATAAATAATAAAGAGTAAGTAAAATATCATTAATGTCCTTCCAGAAGGATGTCACTGTATTTATTTAGTTTTGGAGATGTTGGGTGGTTCTGTGATGGTTAGTTTCAGTATCCCTCTGTAGTCTGGTGGTTCTTTTTTTTTTTTTTTTCTTCCCCCAATGGCAGAAGGTTGTCAGCTAACATTTTCTGCTACCATTGATTTTATTCAAAAATAGCTTTCCTAAAACTTAGCTGTTAGCAGCAGCAAGAATAAGCACTTGATAAATAAGTTGCTAACCTTAACTTCTGTAAGCAACAGTAAATCTGTGAAGGCTGTTTGAAGAGAATTTAGCGTAAGAACATGTTCTAGAGGAGCTCACTTCCTTTAAAATAAAGTTATTTTGCTCTTAGGTCTCATGCTTCATTGATTTCTATGTGCTCTGATACTCTTTCTTGACTGTTTACATCTCACGCACTTTTCCTAATGACCTCTGAAAATTCAGACACTGTTGTGTGTTTCTAGCTAGCTATCTTCCTCCTTTCTTGATCCTTTCCTGAGTGCTGTTATGAAGTTACTCAAGTGTTCAGGGACTTCGGCTTTTCCTAAGGAGTTCTCTTGCTGGTTCAAGTATTACAGATAGGATTCTGGGATCTGTCTTATCCAGATAACCAGGATGATGTCATTTGGGAAACATGATATGGTTGTGCTGTTGAGGTGTTCACGGCTTGTCTCATGGTATGGAATAAGTTTGACCACTATAATCATCTTTGTTATTATATATAATTAATATATAACATTAATAGATATTCTCTTACATATATGTTGCTGCATTCCCTTCAAGGCACGCTCCAGTGTGTAGTCAGCCCTTTTCTTTCCAATAGATATGAATTGTGGCAGAAATGTGAGGGCTTTTAGCATTGAAGTAGCACTGTGTGGCTTCCAGTTCTGTTCTTGCTTCAGTTTTCACCAGTTCATGAATAAACACTATGTGTGGGATCTAACTTTATGCTAGGAGCATCAAAAACTGAAGAATTTGTTGAAATGGTAGTTTAACAGGACTTTGATCTTAGACCACGCAAATTGTTTAAGGCTCTCAGGTCCAAGCGGACTAAGTTGAAGAGTGAAAGGCATGACTGCCTCTGGATGCTACAGAATTTCTGTTCACCGAAAGCAATTGTGTTGATGTTAATTAAGCAAGGGAGGAGGTTATTCTTTAAGAAATAGAAAACCTTGTTCAGAGATAAGAGGTAAGAATAACTTTCTGATGCTTGTCATCTTTGCAAGTGAAAATAACCCTGGAAGAAGGTTTTGTTTTCTTTGTTAACATTTGTGAATGTAATTTATATGATGCATTTTGCAAATTGAGCAAAACTAAAAATCGCACACTGAATTAGAACAGTGTTAACACTTTCTTTAAAGCAGCATTAAGCCTTTTGCTTTTACTAATACCTTTCCAGTGTAAAACTAGACTTTACACTGGAGATGTGATTTACACTAGTTTCTACTGTTCATACGGTAACGTTTAAGCTGTGAAGTACCTCCGGAAGAGGAAACATAAGTATTTCAAAGCTCTTTATTGTATAGATCCTGTTAGCATAAGAAGATCACTTCCACTGTGTTTCTGAGATGAGTGTCATAGCCTTGCTGTTTATTGCATTTGACAGAAATAGTATGTTGCCATGACTTTCAGTGATTGTGTCAGAGTACTTAAGGTAACAGGACAGCACTGAGAACTGTAGCTAGGAGTGCTGCTATTTTCCGCTCTTCTTCTGTTGAAGAAATCTGGAGAAGAGCTATACTCTCTGAAGTAAAAATGCCTGTGGAACAAGCTGCATTGGGTGGGAGGAAACTTGGCACTTGAGTTTTTTAAGAGAAGTTGCCAATAATATTCCTTCTTGCTCAGACCCTTGAAATTAGTCCAGATAACGTTGATGAAAATCCTGCCATTTTGCCATGATGAAAGACTCACACACTCACAGACTGAGGAAGTGCTTGTATTCACGATATGTGGTATATTGGCTGTGGAAGAGAAACATCTTCCTCAGATAAAGGGAGTTACTTAGTTTTAAATGGAGAGAGTTACATATTTAAAATATAAATCTGTTTAACAGAATTTAAAATCACAGTTCTTTTCTAAGAACAACTGGGGAAGCTTATGTGACTGCTGCACTCTGGCTTCAGGAAAGCCTTGATTGGGATAGGTTTATGCACAATGCTCACATATTTACAGTCACAGGAGGTCTGTAAAGAACTCCGCAATCACACACCATTAACCAAAAGTAGTTTTAAAAATAGTTTTGTAGCGTAACATAGCTCATTCTGTTTAATAAAGAAATACATAATTTTTTTTAGTAAGCACTAATCTTTGATATGAAGTATACAAACTAACTAGTTGAGAACACTGAATACTACCTCTGTTTGGCGGATGATTTTTTTCCTGAGGTTCAGCATTTTTTCTGGCAAAAATTTCTAAAAGGGTTTTTTACATCAGCATTTGAGATTTTGTTTTTCATATAGCTATGCTCATCCATGTTACAAAACACTTCAATGAAGTTTATTTTTATGTTAATTTTACTAGTTAACATTTCTCAGTTTAAGCAATACCAGCTTCACTGTTACATAGTTGGTTAAGCCTTACCATGGAGTATAGTGTTCTACTTTCTGGCTTTCAAATGCTGCAGAAGGATTTTAGATGCTTAGGACAAAAATTTTATTGAACTGGAAGTCTTCATCTAAAAACTTACCAATCTGCTAAGGTTTTTTCCCCCCTTCTTTTTAAACTTACTGAATATTGTCATCCATGCTTTTATTGTCTTAGGCTGATGGAAGACATAGCTGTTGATCAAGGATTCTGTCATTTAAATGGTGTTTGTTAGAGGAAGGCTTTTTCTGCATTTGAGTGCATTCCTTTTCTTGCCTCTGTCTCTGCCGTAAAACAGAATGTTAAAAGCTGCTTGATACGATGTTATAAAATGCAGAGAAAAAGCAGACTAGAGAACTGAGTGTTTTCCATTGTATAGTTTTTAGAAGATAAAAGGATTATGGACTGCTTGTGATTTACATGTGTTACATGGCTGCATTTTGCAGAGATTTGCAAAAGCCCCGTTATAAACTTTTGCATGCATTTTAGTTCAATAGTTAATAAGAACAGGGCCTGTTAAAATCAACTTATAACACTATTCTGGAAAATTTTTTGACTTTAATATGAACACATTTGGGACTGTTTTACGTAGTCCATGATATTGATGCTTTGGGAGGTTAGACAGTGCAGTGGCTTTAGTTCTACACTGCTCATTAAGCCTTGGATGCTTCAGGGGGCTAATTAGCTTTTAGATACTCTTTAAGCCTTGAGCCAGATCATTAGGGACTGATGTATATTTGATTGCCATTTTAAAGAAGAAAATATTACCAGGGCATGAGAGGCCAACTCTGTTCCATGACTTCATATATCTATATTTGAACTTTTTGATTGGGCTGTAGTTACAGGTCCCCAGCTATGTAGGCTCCTGGAGCACTGGTGTGTTACAAGCAGTGTTTACAGACATTGAAAATCAGTTAAGTCCATTGCTAAACATACAAGATATGTTTTTCTTTGCAGACAAATGCAAATCCATTACACTTCAGTGATACGGGTAAACAAGGAAGCTGCCTGATTTGTAACGTATAGCTCCCATGGTAGTTTATGGAGTAAGACTTCCACCTTTCTCCTCACCAACCAAAATGCGGACACAGCTATACTCGGCCTTTTTGCAGCATTTCACAACAAGAACTCACATGCATGTATAACCCTCTAAAACCTGTTTTAAGAAAATGAGCAACATTAAAGAGGGGATCTAAATTCTCTTTAGACTGCATTGCTGATGTTATCTTTAGTTGAAAGACAAACCAGTTGTTCTTCCATCTCCTCTCAGACTTGGTCAAACTGCATAATTCTAGGAAGCCTCTCCAACCGAACAGATTTAATAAAACTAGTAACAGTAAGTATTGGGTTTTCTCAGTGTTTCTCATGCTGTTCTGCCATATGCTTGCTTCAGGGATGTGATGTACCTGTTGGGCTCTGAGTTCTGGCTGCCCACTCTTTGCCCAGACCAGGGTCAAATACAGTAAAAATGATCAGGAAGATGGAGGCACTGTTTTGGGCTGGAAGTTTCAGGTTTGTTTTGTTACTTAATCAAAGGCTTTAAAGAAGAGGCTTTTTAAGGGATAGGAGAAATTTGAACAAAACTATGTTTCGTATTGCTTTATGGGCATTTGCATGAAAAGCATGCTAAAATTTATTTGAAAATGTCTCGCCTGCTTTAGCAGAATGAGGATAATGGGTTCTCCTCAACAAAGGAGGCCTCATTCTGAATACACTAGTGCTAAATTAGTAATGTATTGGTTAAAGTTCCTCCCTTGATTAAACTCACACTTCAGATTAGCAGGTTAACCTCTCGTTTGTCCTTACTAGTCAGTGTTTTCTGTTTGTTTGCTGTTCAAAAAATAGGCTAGTAAATAAAGATTTTTAAAATGTAGTTTGGATTATGGTGTGGAAAAGAATAAAAAACACTTCTGTGTATATGAATTTAAGCAATGTGAATGGTGGAGTGGAATTAGAATGCTAACAGTTTGTAATTCAGCAGGGCTGCAGGTGGAAAAGGCTCCTACTGCATTTGCTGAAACAAAGAGCTGGTGACAATTCATTAAGAGCTTGTGGTTTGCATGGTGGTGAGATAGTGGATGACTGCTGGAAATGGAAGCTGTCTGAGACATTGTAGTGTGCTTTTTCATATTACTGCAAACTGTGGGCTAGGTGGACCTTCTTTTCCTTGGAAAAATATCTGACTTGCCCAAGCAGACTGTGACCAGTAGTGGACTACTTTAGCTGAACTTTCTGGATTGCAATTAATTTTGGGGTGTACAGTCAAGGTTCTTGCTGCCTTTGCCACCTGACATTCATATCCCTTCTGTTGGGGGATTTCTTTTTTCTTTCTCATGGGAGGAAACCGAATTAATTGCTCCAGCACTAAAAAGTGCTAAGACTAAGTTATTTTAGATTTGCCTCAAATACGTAATAGCATTACTGAGAGAGGACATAATATTAATTGAGGTCCCTGGAAATGATGTGCGATAGAATTCTGGTGTATCAGCCACTCCTCGCAGTTTTCTGTCATCAGCAAACTTGCTGAGGGTACGCTCTGTCCCTTCGTCCCAGTCATTGATGAATATGTTGAACAGGACTGGACCCAGCACAGACCCCTGGGGAACATCACTAGTTACGGGCCTCCAGCCAGACTCTGTGCCGTTGATCACAACCCTCTGAGCTCTGCCATTCAACCAGTTCTCAATCCACCTTACTGTCCTCTCATCTAACCCATACTTCCTAAGCTTTCGTATGAGCATGCTATGGGAGACAGTGTCAAAAGCCTTGCTGAAGTCGACATCCACTGCTCTCCCTTCATCTACCCAGCCAGTCATGCCATCATAGAAGGCTGTCAGGTTGGCCAAGCATGATGTCCCCTTGGTGAATCCTTGTTGACTACTTCTGATAACCTTCTTTTCCTCTGCAAGCCTGGAGATGACCTCCAGAATGAACTGTTCCACCACCTTTCTGGGGATGGAGGTGAGGCTGACTGGCCTATAGGCTGTAGCTGGCTACCCTCCAGTCCTCAGGCACCTCTCCTGTCCTCCATGACCTTCCAAAGATGATGGAGAGTGGCTTAGCAACAGTGTCTGCCAGCTCCCTCAGCAATTGTGGGTGCATTCCATTGGGGCCCGTGGATTTGTGAGGATTCAGTTTGCCTGAAGGATCTCAAACCCAATCCTCCTCAACCAAAGGGAAGTCTTCCTTCCTTTTTCCAGATTTTGTCTCTCACCTCTGGGGGCTGGGATCCCTGAGGGCCAGCCTTACCAGTAAAGACTGAAGCAAAGGAGGCATGNCCATGACCTTCCAAAGATGATGGAGAGTGGCTTAGCAACAGTGTCTGCCAGCTCCCTCAGCAATTGTGGGTGCATTCCATTGGGGCCCGTGGATTTGTGAGGATTCAGTTTGCCTGAAGGATCTCAAACCCAATCCTCCTCAACCAAAGGGAAGTCTTCCTTCCTTTTTCCAGATTTTGTCTCTCACCTCTGGGGGCTGGGATCCCTGAGGGCCAGCCTTACCAGTAAAGACTGAAGCAAAGGAGGCATGCAGTAACTCTGCCTTCTCTGCACCCTGCGTCACCAGGGCACCCACCTCGTTCAGCAGCAGGCCCACGGTGTCCCCAGTCTTTCTTTTACTACTGATGTATTTGAAGAAGCCCTTCTTGCTACCCTTGACATCCCTTGCCAGATTTAGTTCCAGGAGGTCTTTGGCCTTCCTTGTTGCATCTCTGCGTACCCTGACAATGTTCCTATATTCCTTCCAAGTGGCCAGTGCCTTTTTCCACATATTGCAAACCTCCTTCTTCCGTCTGAATTTTTCTAGAAGCTCTTTGCTCATCCATGCAGGTCTCCTGGTTCCTCTGCTTGACTTCTTCCTCACAGGGGTGCACTGCCCTTGAGCTTAGAGGAAATGGTACTTGAATATTGAACAGCTCTCTTGGACCCCCCCCCCTACCTTCTGGAGACCTAAGTCATGGGACTCCTCCAAGCAGGTCTTTGAAGAGGCCAAAGTTAGCTCTCCTGAAGTCCAGGGCTGTAATCCTACTTGTTGCCCTGCTTCTACCATGCAGGATCCTGAACTCCACCATCTCATGGTCGCTGCAGCCAAGGCTACCCCCCAACCCGCGCATCCTCAACCAGACCTTTTTTGTGAAGCTGAATATTAAAGTGATGAAAGGGTATGGTTCAGTAATATGAAGAGGAGCTCTTGTTAGCTGGTTTTGAGATGGGGTATATGAGCTTTACATAATCAGTGTTTTGCATATTACGTGACCCCTTATGTTAACAGGTGTTTTATTTTACCATTTCAGGGCAGATGAATTGAGCAGAAAAGGTTAATGCCTTGAGTGCTGGAAGCAGGTGGTTGATAGCTTTGAATATTTATCTGATTAACTGCAAGTTGGCTGTTGTCCTAGCAGGCCTGACTTTTCCTAGGGAGGGAGCATAGGAAAGCATGCAGAAACCTGCTGTAGCAGGATTAATGCAGAAGTCAACATGATCTAAACTTGTCCTTACTGACAAGTGTGGTTTTTATTTATTTTTGGTTCAAAAGACTATCTACTAATACTTAACGTGTGTTTGTCCTAGAACAGAGAATGCTTGCTTGTCTGGGTGAGCTTGAGTGGAAAAAGCATCTTCTTTCACACTTCTGAAGGAAAGTTGTCGTGTGGTTATGTTAGTTGCTAACTCAGAAGGGGCAAAAATAATGTTGGGGATTTTTCTGTTTTGTCTGTATTCAATAAAGCTCTCACTTTTTATATGGAATTTTGTTGTAATTTGTGTCTCTTTGTCTAATGGACATCTGTAAATGCTGTGATGGTATACCGCGATTTTTAATTTGGTGTATTTAGTCAAGGCAATCTGGGATATTGCCAGTGCAATACAGCCGTTCACATTTGGCATTGAACACTTCAGCTGCTATCTTGACCCTTGGTGTTCCTCTCTAGTGAGGGACATGAACATGGACAACTATTTCTTTTGAATTTAACTTTTTAGCCAATGTTTCTTCTTACTTGTAAACTTTTTTTAACTTTTGTGAAGAAACAGCAGAAGCACAGGCCAACAGCAAGAAACAGTTGGCCACAGCATTGTTTAACTCCAAGTATGTGTTTGAATTTGAAACTTTCTGAAGAGATAATGTCTGATAACTGCTTTTAACAGGATAAATAATCAACTTTATTCATGTACTGGTTTTACAGCTCACAGCACAATGGAAACTGACCCTCGTTAGTGCCTCCGGCTACCAACATAACACAAATGCTAACCAACAAACTACATACACGTTTGCTCCAAACAGGAAAAAGTCTACTGTTTTTCTTGGGTGTATTGTAGTTTATTAGCATGATCTCAAGGGAAATTTAGTAATGAAGATGCACAGGCTCATTTTTTACAAAAGGATAATGTTAAATAAAATTGTCTAAAATATAGCAAATGTCATTGTAGAAGCAATTTGTGAATACCTCTTACCATACTGGGTAGCATGGATTTTTCTCATAAAAATTTAACATGCCTCCAGTTTTTATTTTGTCTTTCCCTGTGCTTTTCTTGTGAAAACAGTACCATTAAAGTAGCCCATTTCTGTAATAGGCTTCTAGTTTGTTTGCATTTATTTTATACCGGTTGTCAAGTAAGAAATTTTTCTCTGTGAAGCTGCTGATTGATATCTGTAACTCCAAAAAATGAAAGAGTGTCAGAAATATTATTTAGAGTCAGAAAAGATGCAACCATGGTTGTATCCTAAGTACAATGAAAACTTCACTTTCACATCGTTTCAGAAAATAAATACCATGTTTAACTTGAAATATGAATTGAGGTTGTTTCACTTCTTATACAAGGAAAGCAGCAGAAAATGGAATTTTTACGTCAGATTGTCCTTAGCTTCTGGTGCTGCCCCTTTGAGATATAATACCTGAACTTGAAATGGTTCTTCAGAGATTTCCTCTTTTTGTATTTTCTTTCTTGCCATTAGTAGGAGGTCTCTTGTTTAGCTGGTATTGGACACATTTGCTAGCTTAGTTAAGTGAACTGTCTTGGACTGAACCAGCAAAGACATTAGATACAGGAAGCTCTTTCAAGATAAAGACCGTAAAATTTAAGAATTTGTGAAATGCAAATTGAAATTGTTGATCTTTTACATGAGAAGTGGGAGCTATGGCTATTTTTTTTTCTATACATACGGAAGTTATATGGCTTCTTTTGGTCCTATTGCATGGAATTGTATTTGTGGCCTGTGGATTTGACTGTATATGTATGCATGCATGTAACATACCTATACTCAAACATTCTAGAAATCAGGCTAAATATGTGCTTTTGCACAGGCTCTGTTTTGACCTTCCCTCTATGGTTCAGCAGAGTTGCTTCTGATTTAGTCCTGAACTAATATAAATCCATCGTATGGTAAACCTGGAGCTTCAGAATTTGACAACTTTGTAGTATTCACTATGTTTTGAGATGCTGCAGATTATCTTTTGAAACGTGAATAAATGCAGTCTCAGTTTGGATGGTACAAAATGATGTGGGTGAGGTGCTCATTGCTGATGCACAAATACAGGCAGCCGATCAAGACAAGCCTGGTTCACCTTGCGGGCGGTGGTATGGAACGTTTGGTTTTGTTACGGTGTTTGGTAATTAATGAACATGCCTTGAAATGGAACTTGGATGAAGGGTTGAGGGGCAAAATAAACATAATTTCTAAATGGTTTTGCAATGAGAAAAGAATTTCTAGTATTTACTGTGGAAATGACTGCTGTGCAGTCATGAAGGTAGCAGCTCCCCAGTGTAACTTAACTACAGATCTCTAAGGTCCCGGAGGCCTAGAAGATGAAACTGCTAGTGGTCCTGGCCTATTGTAGATATTAAGAAAGAAACCCCCAAATTTGTCAGTCTTTTCTCTAGTGATTTTACCATGTCTCATTTTTTTTATAATGTAGAAATTGAAATGGCAGCTCAATTTTTACTGGCTTTATTCCTTTGTTCCGCTAACTGATGTGCTCATGAGGAATGGGATTATTTGCTTCATATTTGAAATACATTGGTTTTCAGCGTTAATGCCATAATATGAATTAAATGCAGTGTTAAAATATCTCTTGAGCAACATGTTTTTTTAAGTCAACAATTCATAGTTTTTACAGCAAGCAGTGCATGCTCTTCAGTTTGTGGTTTCCAATTCTGTTTCACAAAAGATACCAGTTAAGCATGTTTGTTGCAAAATTTTTAAGTTAAGCTGTTGTGAAATGCTACTCAACATTTTACGATTATTGGAGGAAGGACATTGAATTAGAATAAGCCAGGTATTGCGTACTCTGTTGTCATTCTTTATAGAGGCTGTGGTGGAGATGCAGTGTGCCTTGCTTGAATTTCTTGTGACTTTTGCTCAGAAACCACATGCTAAGATGACGTTGTCATATTCTGAGAAAATTGTCAGGGAGTATGTTTTTATTGAGGAGATGGGCTGTAACTGACTTTCTCTAACATCCTAAATTGTATTACTTACATAATCAGGCTTCCAGCTGGAGTCCAGTGTGTGGTGCAATATTTCCATGTGAAGAGAGGAAAACAGATCGAGTTGCCCCATTTCTCTTCTCTTTCCCCTGCTCCCTGCTGGAAATGTCCTGGTGGCACAGCTGCTACCAGCTTCACCCCCTGCCAAAGATGAGGCATTGCTTTGTGGCTTCAGGAGCAAATGGCAGGTGGCAGGATAGAGGGTGCAGCTTTATTTTGTCTTCTCAAAACATGCTTCAAGTAGCTTTAGTTGTGGCTGATGCTGTGTGTTCCTTTCCTGCCTTTATCTTCCCCGATAGAGACAAGCTGTTGAAGTAACGCAGCTTTGGTGCTCTTCTGTTAACCTTTGCCGACTGTCCTGAGGATTTGGGGTATCCAGATGTTTGAAATAGAATTAGGAAATCATTACAGCAGTGTGTGAGGGTTTTGTTTACTTCTCCGATGCTGATTTGTAATGCTTTTCTCTGTATTTTTCTTTCGTTTCTAATTTTAATCTGTTTACAATAGGGAGAGACAAACCTTTTCAGTACGACAATTTTCTTCCTACTTTGCCTGACTTGAATGATAATGAGAAGATTCTAGTATGTTTTAATGAGGTTACCTTTTTCTCAGCATTGAGAAGTAGCACAATAGGATGTTTTGTTACTGACCCACAGTAAATTTGGGTTTTTTGTTGTTGTTTTTAATTGGTTGGCTTTATTTTTTTTTATAGGAAACTTCTCTGTTGCAATGATGTGGACACACTGAGCCATTGACCCAACCATCGTTATTCAACTGCACAGGGATTCAGTTTCATTTCTCTGCGAAAATAGGCAGTGCTTGCGTGTTTTTCCATTTAAAAAATGTGTTCGTTCACTTTGCACTGTGGGAAGATGCACGCTGCCTTTAGATGCTAAAACATGCAACTTATCCGTGGACTAGAGCCTGTATGTGTAAGAATTGTAGACTTACGCTGATAGAAGGAAAAATATATATTGATATGTGAATGCATATAGAAGAGGGGCATGGCTAGTCAATATTACAAGTGGATCTGTTAGAGCTGTAGCACATTTCTCTCTGTGTTTGCTTTTAAGAGGCAGGAGAGATTGCTTCTGAATTGGAACCTGAAACCCAGGTTGAGGATATTTGCAGAACGTCTCATTAGATGAGTAATTCCACTTTATCTTTGACTAATACACTGGACCCTCCACAGGAATTAATGGTGTGGTATTGTAGCAATAGTGCAGCAAAACTTAATGAAAGAACTTATGGGGATCGTGATTGTATTTTTGAAAAAACTCATACAGTTTTAGAGCTCCATACTCATAAGCAATAAGACACGTCCGTGTGTTGTGTCCAGCAATGCTGTGATGTATGTGTTGCACTGATGTATTCATGGGATGACGAGAGGAGCATGTCCTTCGTTCTTAGGTTGGCTTTTGATGTGCCTTTTTTTATTCTGTACAGTACCTAACCAGTTACAATCATCCCCCCACCCCTTTCCTTTCTTGTGGCATGCCTGCAAGTGTTAGGGTTTGCTCAGTCTACTTATATCTGCTTATCTGGGCTATCTTACTTAAAGCTTCAGTGATTCTCTTCATCTTCCTGCCATTATCTGTTAGTTTTTGATGTGGGTGTAGACTCTACCTTATTCTAGGCTGCCGCTTGTTTTCCTGCCATGGTATCCCGAGAAAGCTGCATACGGTTACTGTGATCTGGATCACCTGCTAATTCATGTGTTGTCAACACATGCCTTTTTATGTCCCTTCCTCTTCTGTCCCTTTTAACGCTTCCAAACCTGTGCAGCCCCATTCATTCACTAATCATAGCAGTCAGAGCATTCTTAGTACAAATCTCAACAACAAACTGAAGTAAAAAGATACTTGACTAAGAATGGGTGTATCTTAATATTATTTTAAATGAGCTTTTCATTGCAACATTTGAAACTTGCGCATTTAATTCTTTTAAATACGTATTTTGTGAATTAAATAGACATTTTGTATAATACAGGCTGCTGCTGAGGTATTAAAAAAATCACCAAATAGAAATCAAGTAATTCACTGCAGTTACCTAGTCAGGACCCTTGTTGTAATTTGTGCAATATCTCCATTTCTGAAATCTCCTGTGATTGATGCACCAAGTTCCTGGAATTGAGGCGAGATGAGAGAGAGTTTTCTTTCAGTTGAGTTGGTACTGACTGAAGGCATGTCTCTTGCAAATCACGCTGCTCAGATCAGAGCTCTGCACATCACGTGTAAGTTTTTGAAGAGTCAGTGGAAGGTTACAGTCTGTCTTCCCTGTCATCCTACTTACCTTTAATGACAGGCTACTGCTACTGCCATGAAATGAATTTCAGAATAACAATCTGGTATTTTTTCATTCTTTAAAAAAATGTCAACAAGCAAAACTTGTTATTTTTGTTTGGGAGTAATGAGTAATGCCTTCAATCAAATCCCGTTGGGTTTGCCTCTGAGGCATGTGTTGTTAAACTTCGTTTTCCATCTTCCCCATGTAACACTTAGAAGCCCAGGGAAAATAAATAAATTTTAGCTTTATTTTTGTTGGAATTATGAAGTTTAGTTGCCTATTTTTACTAGAAATATTGTGTCTGCTGAAAACTGTTATAGCGCCAACATTAAAGGCACCTTTGAGACTTCTGTGAGGTCCCTTGCTGATCCACGGTCACTAGGTGGTATCTCCTCTACTGCTTAGGCGTGGTTTTAAGCTTCTATCCTGTTTTTCTAAGCTGTGGTTCAAATCAACATCAGCAGGGCTAATGGTGCTATTCTGCTAAATCCAGCAGCAGGGTGTCCCTGCAGGTGGGAAATAAAAAAGAGTATTATTAACTGGGGTTGGTGAACTTGAGTTACAGCAGCAGTGCAGACGAGCGTGCTTGTGTTTGTACATCCCAGTAACTGTCCAAGAACTCCGAGACAGCTATTGAAATAAAGCAGCTATCTTCAGTTAAAACAGCTCTCCATGCCCACAGATGAACAGCTCCACTTCTGCTTCTGGGCCTCTTACTGAGCTGTTTTACAAGACCACGCTCTCTGTCATCCTGTATAACCTGTCCTTATGATTGAAAGGAGAGCTGGGAGCATTTGAAGTTCAAAGACAGCTGTACTTAGATGATATGCATTAAGTACCCTAACATTGTTTCTAATACTTTGTTTCCTAGGATTCCCAAGGCTTTACAAGATGAATACCTGCCTATTAGGAAGGCTTAGGTTAAATCTGGACTGTAGGGAATTTGTATCATAGATGGAAAACAAGAGAATACTCAAAAATAGCATAGGACTATTGCTTTCTGACTGTGTTTAACCGAAGTGATTTAATTAAATTCCTGAAGGTGTTTAGATGTTTCTCTGAAATTAACTGAAAACAAACGTGTTTGTTTATAGTTTTTGACAGTTGATATAATTATGTTAAATTATTTTGTTTATAGATTTTAGCATCCATGCAGGTTGAGAAGTTAAATAAATAGAACTGGAACATACAAGTGGGGATCTTTATCAGCCACTCCTAAGGTCTTAGGTCTGTTTTCCTTATCTGAATTAGTTATGATCTGAGCAGTCCCCCATAGCCAGGCAGTGCCTAACACAAATAGTCCCTTTCCATCATGATCTGTATCAGCCACCTATAGCACAACTGTAGGTAGTACTGGACCTTGTGGATTACCCAAATTCCCTGTTGCTATTGCACGTGCAGAAAATGGTAGTTCCTAATGTAGCTTAAGTAGCCTCGTTTATTCATTGCTTTACTCTGCGCATAAGCACAGGCCGGTTGTGATGACCCTGTGCATTTGTAATGTCCATAGTTGTCTGTGGAGAGGTGCAGCATTTAGCGGTTGGGGGAAGAAAACCCTCACCTAACAAACCAAAAAACTCCCCAAAAAACCCCAAGCAACAAACAAATCACCCCTTCTTCTGGACCTGTAATACATCAATCAAAATAAATACTGCTACATCGAGTGCTGGAGCTTGGTATATTACTTTAAAAATGTTTTGTATGTATTTGAAATATTAAATATATATACACCGCTGTGTGTATCTCTCTCCCTCGTTTCCTGATTACGTGCTAGCTTTATACCACCTGAGGATATTGTTAGATGTCTCTCTGAGAGCAAAATTTTACTGTGTTCATCAGAAGTGGTATCACTGGGAAGGATTAAGGGTTAAATTCTTAAGCAAAGTGGTTGTGTCTGTCCCCCCCGCTTCCGCTTGCTTATGGATGTGGAGTGAGCTTCATTCCGGGGGTTACGTGATTGTAACTCTGACTGTAGCCAGTATGAAACATAATGTGTTATCTGGAACGTGGTCTTTCCCCACTGTAATGAGTCATTAATGAAGAGACAAAGTAACTTCCCGTTGTGCCTTCCAGACTTACCTGGTGGCCTTACAAAAGGAGGTATTGGCGTGATAAGAGCCACAGCAGTAGGAAGCATGGGTAGCTTTGTCAGTGGTTACGATTATCGCTTTGTTATGGCAATTTCCAGAGGAAGTCATGCATGAGTCATAAATTACAGGTTAGTTTAATACTCAAAATATTTTCCCATAAACAAATTCACGATTTCTGTTGTTAGGCGTTACCATGATGGGGGAGGTTATAAAATTTGCATCCTTGCTTAATTCTAGTAGAAAATACGTCCAAAGTATGGAGGGGGGGAATATTGATAAGGTGTATACAAAGTCCACTAGGAAGTACTACAACCATGGCCTAATGCTGAATCGAAGTTGTTACTCTGTGTTGATCTAATCTTTGATATTATTGATGTTTGAAAACCACTAATGAAATTTCTTGACATTGAACTGCCTCCATCCTGTTTGCTCACTTTGAAAAGGAATCCCAACTAGCTTACAGATGTTTCTTAGTAACGACTGGAAGAAAGGCATTGAAAAATCCCCATTCAGTCATTTCTAGAGAGACCTGCTGAGTTTGATACAAGCTAACTTCCTGATGTAAAGTGATCTCAGGGTGTAGATCACTGATGGATGTAACAATTTCATTTTCAGGGTTTGGAACTTAACTCTGATCTCAAGGTAAAATTTCCTCAAAAGGTGCAAACTTAACAAACCGTCTGCTCCTTAACTCCTAAGTTCCTGTGGATGTTAGTAATTCAGAAACATGGGCAAAACCAGTCTAAACAGTCTTGTCAGATTAAAAGCAGAAATTATTTCTGGTTTGTAGAAGGTGAAGCAAGCACCCTGGTTTACCAGTGTTTAACTTGTGCCAAGGTGACAGATGTCAGATGATCCCAGGGAACAGATTTATCTGAGAAATGTTGGGTCTCTAGTGTCTGCAAAGTTCTTTTATGTAAAAAGCAGCTATGGAACATGTATTTAAAAAAATACGGAGGAGACTGCGTTAGTAGCTTCTGTGGCTCTAATTATTTGGGAAAATATCAGATTATCTTCCAAAACTTAACTCCCTTTTGTTAGAAATTGCACAATTTTTTGGCAAATTTTTCACATGTGGTAGGCTTAGGAGGACGGACTTCTGCTTTACATGGAATATGGTAAATCTATAAACTTCTATGCAGTTCTTTGAAGATCAGTTCCTTCATTCAAACAGATGATGGATATCGGAAAAAGAACCAATTCCTACTTTTGATATATCAGTAAAAGATATTTTATTTGTGTGATCACAAATGCTTCTAATTGGGAGCAGGTGATTTTTCTTGTAACTCTTCCCACAAAATGTGTTCAGAAGCAAATTTTTACCAGTAAATGATCTCTAGCTAAATATTTAACAGATTTAAAAAAAAAAAAAAGTTGTGTGGATAAACATTTTAATAAAAATGTTTCTTTTCTATTTGTATTTCATGCCTTCTGTTATGTCATAGGAGAGCTATTTAAGCAATACCAAAACCAGCATGTGAAAGTACAGAAAAACAGGAGAGTGAATCTGAAATTGGAATGTTAATGGCTGCTTTGTTAGATACAGAATGACTGAGGGGGAGAGGAAAAAAAAAACAAAAAAAACCAATTTTATTCTTGAAGTGTTTTACTGTAACACGGCCATTTTGCCTGGAGTCTGTTGAACTGATGGCTTCAGTCAAATTGTTAGCCCCTGGCACATCAAAAACATCTCTGATGGTTTAAGATGTCACTGCTTCTATACTGGATGTTATTGCACCTACAGCAGAATTAGCAGTCAAAACATCCATATTAAATTTTCTTAAAGTTTTCTTCAGTTCTTTTCAAGCAGTTCTTTAGTCTTCCATAAACCCCAATAAAGTAAAGGGAATGAAAGTTTGTGGTTTGAAGGACTAAAGCCGCGTGGTAGGCTTCAGAACTCGAGTTCTGCTTGCTTTTTAATTTCAAACCTAAAGCTTTGGTCAATAACTATCTCTGCACAACCTTCCCTCTGTATCACTGACAGTTACTCTCCCTCATGGCTCTGTGTATATAGCTGTGGAAAAGTATTACTGAATTTGCGAAATCAAACACTCTGAAGTGCAGATCAGAATGAAGAACACCTATGCAGTGCTCTTTTTTTTTTTAACCTTATGACAGTTCTTATTCAATGATTACATGCTGTTTTTTCCAGAAGGTTACTGTCAAATTCAGTGTTGTGACACAATTTGGTTGCATATTCTGAGGTGCCATTTACTGTTATTTAATACTTTTTAAAACTTGCAAACTCTTGTCAGAGGGCAGATTTTTAATTTCCTTACTGTTTTTCCATGCTTCCCATCACCATATTATTCAAGTGCTTTACACAAATGGATTAATTGATTTTTACAGTATTCTGTGTGGTCAGAGCTTCATGATATTCCTTTTTTCCTAGTGTGCTTGAGACTTAGCGGGTGGTCCCAGGGTCAAACGTATCCCTGAGGTTTGGTCATCCAACATGTGACTCTCCAAGGTTTGATGCTTCTGAACCTCCTGAACCTTTAGCTGTAGCTGTGACCTTCCATGCCCAGTACCTGTTGGTGATAGCTGCTTCTGCAAGTCTGGCAGGTTCCCAAAGCCAGACAGAGACAATTCAGAAGTATAAATTAATTCTGGAGCAGAAACATCCTTCAAAAGTGGATTGTGGGTGGGTTTGTGGTCTTGTTTGCTTTTGTTGGGGATATTTTTTGAGGATAATCAGGTACCTTTACTAGGAGACAATGTTTTCTCTTTCTGGAGTCCACTAAATTGTGTAATATCCAGCTTCTGCCATCACTGTTAGAAAGGTCATAGAAATTACAGATGTCCTCATTACACAAACAGGGGAAACCCCTCCCATCCAGCACTGGCTGAGACAGGAGTCCTGGGGAAATGAATGAGCCTGTATAATTCTGTTAGAAGTGCATTGTGAGGAGGCTGCAAGGAGGAAGTGCTGATGCGTAGGGGCAGCCTCACCTCTGGCCTTTTGACCTTTTGAGTGTTTGACTTTGCAAGCTAAATAATGTGTTTTGACCACAGTTTTGTGTGCATCATTTTCTAGGTTAGAAAACAAACCAACCAACAGCAATTTGTTACATGACATTGCACTCTGCACATCACTGTAACCTCTTTCCCAGGCTGCGAAGCCAGTTGCTGTTTCCCCTGATGCCATTCTCTGGTTCACCTCTACTCTGCATTTATGTTGTGCCATTCATCTGTTGCTTGAACAGTCTTGATTCACTGAAAGCAGGGGAGGCAGAGGCTCCCTGCTCTCTGTTGGGGTAGTTGGGATGCAGCCTGCTGCATCCTGGCTTAGTGTTTGGAGGGAATGTTGTGTTTTCTGGATGTGCTCAGTGCAGAGTCTCTGAAGGACATGGTTAAAATCAGCACCTCCTGCTGAGCTAATGCACCTGCAGTTTTTCAGAGGCCTGTAAGTTGGCCAAATCCGAGCCTTTTTTTCTTTGTGTTGGCGGAAAGCATGTCTGTCATGAAAACCTATTCTGTTGCCCATCTTGAAATCTGGCTAGTGGAAAAAAAAAAGTCTTCCTAACTTTTAAAAAAATCTGTGGCAAAACACTGTATCTTGTTGTACTGGGTCTTCAGTCTTATTCTTGGAAGAGAGCTATGGTTTCTGGAAAGTTACAATTTCACGCTGGAGTTTCCAGAACTAATTAGATACTCTGGAAATTTCAGCCTGCTGGAGGGGAGGGGTTCTGAGCTGAAAAAAATAGGGTGTTGGCCAACTGTTAGAATGGACCTTTTGCAAGCAATTTAAGAAGTACAGCAGCTGAGTAGTACCTGACTTCAGTTTGGCAGTCCTAAAATTCTTTGTAAATGGCAACTAATAAAACAATTACCTTTCTACAATGAAAAATGTTGAAGTACATAGCGCTGCACGTTCAGTGATTTTGATAAAGGAAAACAAAACAAAACTAGTCTTAAATGATTCAGACTTAAAAAAAAGACCTGAAGCATAAATTACAGAACTGAGTAAATCTTCTGTGACCCGTTTCCTAACGGTTGGCGTAGGCTTATCTAACGCAGTGAGCTCTGAGCTTTATTTAGGCAGATTGCTGAAGGTGTGCCCAGGAGTGAGAAGCAGTTAGGGATGAAGCCTATGTCACACTGCCCGGTACCGGCTTTCAGCAGAGGCCAAGAGGTGTGGAGATGTTAGAGTCCCTTTGGCCGCCTCTCCTGTCCCGGCCTCGGCCCCAGGGAGCTGCAAACCCAAGCGCTTGACAGGTGGCGGAGGGAGGTAATCAGGGTTGGATGTTTTCCTGCAGATGGTGGTAGAGTTACCAGATATGCTTTTGTTTACCAAATGTTAATGGTTTCTTAAGGAAATAACTCTGTGCCTTCTGGAGCAGAGCTTCATAGCTGAGTGGAATAGTTAAAGCTCAACAGATTGCAATTTTAAATGCTGTCTCGGTTATGACTAATTAATAGGCCAGCTAACTCACGTTGCTCAGGATCAACCATAGCCACAATGACTTGAAGTGCATCCGCAGAGGTATTTTTTGTGGTCCTTGTAGATTATAAAATGGCTAAAGAAAGCGTGGTATGTTCTAGTTTTACCCTGACCATTTTAAACCATCACGTTATTTTAAGGTTGAAATCGAGAAATGCTCACAATGTCATTGCTGCCACTTTGCAAATGGAACTGACAGGTATGGCTCAGGTTTTAATCAGAAAAATTAAGTACTACTTGATACGCTTATCTCAGTAGTTGTAAGGACAACATTTGATATGTTTTGGTCTTTTTCTGCTTCAGCTGCATGTCGGTGTGGAAGGCTCACTGAGCTTGAACAATGAAAGAAAATCTGTCTCACCTTTCACAAGTTAAAGTTTAAACAGCGAGGGTTAACTATCTACAGACAGGGAGAAAAAAAGGAGGTTTCCTAGCTTTGCACCTGTCATGTACTGCAAATAATTGCTGTTCTAAAGCACAAAACCCAAAACACAGGCTGTACAGCAGCTGCCGAGCCCAACGTGTCGGGTATACGCAGGTCCCTGGGCCAAGCGGGTTGAGAAGGACGGAGCTTTTGGTGTGCAAAGTTGAGATGTGTTTTGTCATGTGGAAACCGTGGGATACAGGTGTTGGTGTTTGCACTGGAGGGAAGAGCCGAAGCAGTCACGAGGGGGGTTCGCACACAGGTGGCAGGTAGCGAAAGCCTTGCTGTAACTTGAGTTGAATATGGCTCGAAGCATTTTTCCAACTGTCTCAGCTGGTCTCACAACAGGCAGCCTCTCTGCTCATGGGCCCTCCCTCGGTTATGTCTCCAGGTCAGAGGTGTAGCCTCCCTCCACAGTAATGAGCCACGTTAGGAAAACTATACGTTTTCTCCACTCTCATGTTACAGGAGTGAGCGAACGACACACTAGTGCTTTTTTTGTAGGCATGAATTAGCCCCCTTGTTTTGTTGAAATTAATTAGCTGTGTTGTGCTTTGCTTTACTGGAAATCCATTATTGAGCACTTCAGAATTGAGGGGAAAAAAAAAATACGGACATTGGAATTTGAATGCTGCTTGTGGTTTAGTTTGGCCCTAATTGATAAGCTTTTTAAAGATAAAGTTTTTTTGTGAGTTCCAGAAGTTTCTGTGTCAGTTGGAGACTGAAAAATTGCAGTAACCCATTAGTATTGAAAGAAAATCTAAAACTTAAAATGATAGGACTAGTAGTAATATGCATGTGATGGGACTGAAAGCTGTATTACCCCCGGGAGTCCTTGGTTAAGGCATGCGTTTGCAGCAGCTTAAGCTTTATCCTCATAATTCATTTTGATATTGAGCTTATTGTGTAACTCATTTTGTATTTCCTTGGTCAATACAGGTAGTTTTAGGATGCTTGTACTCTTCATGATTTCAAGAAACAAAAAAGTGAAATTATCTGATAAATCTGTTATACTTGTTCATACTAAACAAGGCAGCAGTAAACTGCATCGTGGTTTAGCATGGAAATAAGCTGTTAGTCCCTCTACCTCCACTAGGGCTTGCTTTTTTTCCTGTGGAAAATTACAGTATTTTAGTAAGTAATGAAACATGATCTGTTTAGGTGTTCTGAGAACACCTGGACCCCTAAAGTGAGGCAGCCCAATAAATATTGGCTTTCCACATGGAGTTTCTTACTGCATCTTGCAAAGCCTGGCTTCTAGGATGGACAAAAAAGGAAACTCTGGGTTTCAGCTGTTGTGACAGGATGTGAAAAAAAGGGCAGCTGTGCTCGCTAGAGGGTTTTTAGCTGTAAATGACCCTGCTATAGGTGATTTGGGAACAAGGCAAATGTTCAAGACTGAAATCACCAGTATTCTACCTAGGTGCCTGGCTGTGGCTTTGGTAGGCTTCTTGGAGCATCTTCATGGAGTATTTTATCTTTGAAGCTAGCGTAAGTTTTAAAAATGAGGATCCTGATAGAATTTTGTGAGACCCTGAGAAAGAAAACTATATTTATGTGCTAAATTGCATTTTTTTATTTATCTGCTCTGTGAGGAAGAAAAGTATTATCAGTTTTGATTTAAGAGGATCCAGGTATTAGGAGAACTGACAAAGGTCCCATAAGAAGTTGGTGGCAGAGCTAGGAAATCGACCTAGCTTAGTAGAGTCCCACTGCAATGCTTAATCCAGCAGCATTAAGGTTTGTTTTTTTTTTTTTTTGTACTCTTCTGTGTAGCAGAGCTGGCAGCTGAATCCAGTCATGTTTTTAAGAGTCTGAATTGTATTGTTTATTCTTATTTTAATAGAAAAACAAAAACACAGGAGAAATTTCTTTGGTTTTGCTAACCTGTATTGAAGGATCTTGTATTTGCTTCATGATAACAAAAAGGCACTGTCTTTTTGCTGCAGGTTGCTTGGCTGGTATTCCTTATCATGTTAGTCTTGTGCATCTTGTTAAATTGGTAGTTAAACTGATACAAAAGCTGTATGTAGACATATCTAGAAGAGCAAAGAAACTTGTGCTGTTGCTGGTCTGTGCAATCATACCCCTGTGGCTGCTGGCTCTTACACCCTCTGTTTCATCTTGCTGTTTTAAGTTAGTTTGCTGTCTTTTCGTCACACAGTAATCCCTTTAAGACGGGGATGCTGTGTTTCAATATGTTCATCCAATTCAAGGACAGTAGAGTCCTGCTCTGCATTGCTGCTCTGTCTCAGCAATTGCTCAGTGTCTCAGTGCAGTGAAGTGAGGTGAGGTGTGAAGCCGCATCACTCTTAATGTCCTCCTCATCCTTAGTTGACTTTTATTATTGTTATGTTAGAGAACTCAAACGTGGGTCAAAATTGTACCCTTTCTCCATAGATGTAGTATTTTAGTGTTCAGCAGTTTATCTAGGTCTATGACCATACTTTCTGTTGGGTACAGTTGAAGCTTTTTTTTCTTCTCAGTCCTCGTTTTAGGACCATGTGGTCCCTGTGCCTCATTCCTGTGTTACAGTAATAACAGGGCAGCCTTGCCAGTATACTGACACTCTCACTGCACCAACCCACAATTTTGGTTATACAGATAATAAATATTAGTTGAAGATTATTAATTTTGAATTCATGGTATTGAGCACTTCATGTCTGGCTGTTTGCTACTTGTGTTTTACACAGAGAATTTAATGTAGTAGTCAGCTAGTCATAATCTTTCATACTTGTAACAGTGGAGGACCTTCCAACTCTATGTGCTTAGGCAAAGATATACTACATACTGTAAATCTGTTTGCTAGTTTTTTAATTAATAGTGATAGCCTGGTTACTCTAAGTGGTTCTTTGAAGGTGCATGGTCATAATGCATGTGTCAGTGGGGCTTCTTGGGTGTTGATACCACGTAACATTGGTTTTTTTTGTCGATGTGAATGATGGGATGAAGAGCATCCTTACCAGGTTTGCGGATGACACCAAAGGGAGGAGAGTGTTTGATGGCACAGCAGTGTGTGGTTGGTGGGACCTCAGCAAGCTGGAGGAACGGGCTAGCAGAACCTCATGAGGTTCAGTGGAGACACGTGTACCTTGAATAGGACAGCCCCATGTAACATTGTGGGCTGGGACCTGATTATCTAGGGAGCAGCTTTGTGTTTGTGGGTGTGGGTTGTTTTTTTTTTTTTGTTTGTGTTTAAAAGAAAATGAACCTGGTGGACACCAGGTTGATTCAGCAGTGTGCCCTTGCAACCATAAAGGCCAATGGCTGGGCTACATTAGCAAAAGTGTAGCCAGCAAGCTGATGGAAGCGATTATTCTTGCTTACCATTTGAGAGAATGGAGCTGGAAAACTGTGCCCAGTTTTAGATTCCTGAAGACAAAATGGGTGTCAACAAGCTGGAGGGGATCTATCAAATGGCTGGTGAGATGACTAGAAGGCTGGAGATGGGATCTCATTGCTGTCTTCAAGGGCCTAATTTTTAGCTACAGAGAAAATGGAACCCAAATTTTCTCAAAGGAGCCCAGTGACAGGGCAGGAGGCAGTCGTCTGGCAGCAAAACCTTGGTGTAGTAATGGGAAGAATGGAAGTAATGACTTTATTGTAATTCTGACTGGTTATAAAGAAAACATTGTTCATGGCAAGAGGGGAGAAGTAGCAGGAACAGGTTGCTTGATGAGGCTGGTATCCATCTTTGGGTGTCTCCATCCTCGGATATGCTCAAAACGCCACTGGAGAACTTTGGGGTTCGTTACTAAACTTTGGAGTTAGCCCAGGTTTAACCAGGTGTTGGAACTAGATGGGAAGTTAAGGGGGACTTTTGAGATCCTGTCTGACCAGAGGTTTTTTGTGGTTCCATACAGCTATCTTTTTGATGAAGGGTTTTTGAAGGCATCTTTTTATATGGCTATATTCACCTGTCTTATGCCAAGGCACATGTAAAAAAAACTTGGTTTTGAGGCCAGGAGATTGTACCAGTCTAGCTCTGGAGTGTGTGTACATACGTGTCATTTCAAGTGATTTTTTTGGGGAAGAGCTTAGTTGACTGCGAACAGGAGAGGGGTTTTTGTGTTCTTTAAGCTTCTCTAATGTCAAAGAGCAGAGCCAACAAGAGCTGGTTTGGGAAACAATGCTCTTACAAATAGAAATGCTCTCAGTGACAAACTACTTGTTTGCACACGCAGCTAGTCTGGAGCACTGCTGTTCCCTTGTTTGTTTTTGTTCAAAAGTCCCGAAAGTTGTAAATATTGTCTTTGACCTTTTCTTAAGGAAAGAGGGTGGCAGGATAGAAGCATATACACTTTCAAATGCTCTCACTATCAAGTAAGGCCAGAGTGCCATGTTTATAATGCTGGCTGGGAGGCACAGTGGTAAAATTGAAAAAAGTTAAGGGGGGGGGGAGGGAGAGAAAGAGAGCAGGATCAGTAAAGAAGATAACTGTTTACAGACATTTCTTCCTAAAAGTACAGTTTCTAAAATGAAATTACTTAATCCTTAAAACAGGAGTTTTGGGGGCTAATTTGTCAATTTACTGTTTTGAGATTTTTCCATCTTGAATGTCGAAGTGCTTTCCCATCCCAGCTTCAAGAAGAGGCAGGAGTAGCTCTAAAGGAGGCAGTTGGACTAGATGATCATTGCAGGTCCCTTCCAGTCGAACTATTCTGAAGTATTCAGTGCAACTTTAATCCTTTATAAGCTTGTTTCTGCCTCTATGGCTAGAGAATTCGTTTCCTTAAATGCTAACAGGTATGAAAGCTTAGTGCAGAAGTTGGTGGGGTTTATGATATTTATTCCTTTCTCTTTTCTGAGTCAAGGATTGTGCCATCCTGTTTTTCAGCTTTGCCTCAAGGTAAGCTCCTGCGTGTCTGGAATACAATCAGCTATTGGTATTGAATCCTTTGTTATGGACTGATGTCAAAGTAGGAGCTTGCTCAAGAATAACTTAGATTTTGAGGTCTGTTCCTCCTCCATTTTTTTTGGTACTTCAAAATAAGGTTTAAAAGGGAAAAAAAAAGTTGGTATGTATTTGTGTATACCCAGCCCTCAAGGACAGGTGGTTCATCTGATCTGACATGCACTTAATGATTTAAATGCAGTGACTGACTGACAAGCTTGACCTGAGGCTGAAAACTGAAAGCTGGCCTCCCACCTCCGTTTCCTTGTAAGCACTGTCAGACTGCAACTGTGCCGCAGACCGCACTTTGGAGTGAGCATGTATGTAATTAGCTACACATATGCCCCTCTGAGACATGCAGGGGTATGAGTCACTTGACAAGGATAAAGAATACATGAGGCAGTCCCTTGCTTTTTTCCTGTCTGGACTAAATATTGTTAAAGGTACTACCATATTTCTCCAGGTTTTCCCTACATATTTATGCTATATCCCTGGGCATTTGTGCAACTTATTAAAGCATATATATATGGAATACAGTTAAAAAAGACTCTTCAGAATCAAATAAAGACATTTGTGTGCACCTTAAGCTACAATCAAGACAAGTAGTTTTAAGCCCTGTGTCTTGTAAGCAAGTGTCCTCCTGTTTTTTGTTGAACTAGTACATGCCTAGCCTCACAGCTGCAAGTGATAAAAGGCAACGTTGGGCTGAATCTGCACAGGTGTGCAAACACAATGTTTGCTTACTCTGTTTGCTGCAATCTGAATCCTTCACTATTCAAAGTGTTTATTTTCCCTGGAAAACTACATTGTAGTGTAATGTGTATAACGCCATGTTAAATATCATGTCATAGTTAGGCTGGCTGATCACTGTGAGAAAAAGGGGTGGGGTTTTTTTTTGGGAGGCCAGGAAGACTAGCTAACAGACTGCAAGATCATCCAACCTCGATATAGGACTGACGAAACCTATGTTGAATAAACACTAGTGCATATGCTGTTTCCAGTGGAATTTTGTCTTGCTATCATTACCTTGACTAGTGGCCTTGGGGGAAAAAGGACCCTTGTTATAGCTTAAGAAATGCAAGAATGCATCGTTGACCCCTGCAGCTGAAGTTTGATAACTGCTACAGGCTGGCCCTGGCCAGTGTGTAAATACATGGTGGTTAAATGTTACCGTTAGCTTCACAGCGGTGGTACTGTTCTGTTTTTCATCAAGTATGTGAAAGCAGTGAAATTGGGATGACCT
The DNA here is from genome assembly GCA_013389905.1 of Sula dactylatra. NCBI lineage: Eukaryota > Metazoa > Chordata > Aves > Suliformes > Sulidae > Sula > Sula dactylatra. The sequence continues at coordinate 105,277 of WEKW01024647.1, read as the reverse complement.
AGTTACTACTGGTAGGCATGAGCATCTGTCTCTCCTCCCTCCTCCTACCTCAGCATGGCAAGGGTGGGCCCTAGAAGTTCTTGAAGGCAGTGCGTCCTCAAAGCACCTTCCTTTCATCAGTTCTAGGTCCTCTGTGCCTGACTCCCAGACTGAGGATTGTGGAGCAAAGACTTGCTCTTCTGCGGGGTTCATAAGTCTGCAGAAGTACAGCCGTTTTGTTTCCATGTTCCTCTTGCAACCCTTGTTTTATAGACTCGCGCAATTTCTCCCAGTTGCCAGGAAGTTACTGTATAAGTAACAATCCTAGATGTACCCATGCAACATGCAGATATTTATTTCTTGACAAGAAGAAACAACTGGGCATTCACTAGTTATGGGTTTTTTCTTTTCTTTTTTTTTTTTTCCTTGAAGAAAGATGAGTGCTGTTTGAGTTGAAAGAAGTACTGTCTTTTTTGGACTTGGCTTGTGTATCTGATCAGAGGAGTGTCGTAGTGTCTTAATGTAACAAACATTTATAGTCTTCAATTTTATTGTACTGCACTGTTTAAAAATACTATAGCATGGGTCTGGATACCAAAGCCGGGATACAAATTTCTTATTCAAATAACAATTGAAATGTATATAAATATTTTGTCTGGAACAGGTAAGGAATTGAAGAAGATAATCTGGTTTAGTACAGTGATTCATTATTTCAGTAGTACTCCTGTATAATATCAAGTAGATTATGCAACTGTTTTTAATTATCCTTTTGAGCTGATGCCTCTTCTATTGAGATAGGTAGCTGCCACAGTAAGAGGAATGGAGATTAATAGTATTGCAAGAGGAAAGCAACTGATTGAAGACATCAAAACCAATACAAAATACTGGTAACAATGTTCTTTTTCTGATGCCATGTAATTTTACGTATTCTTAATGCCTCTGCAGATGAAACAAGTTTTGCCTGGTCTCAGATTACTATACTTATTTTAGGAAAAAAACAAACCCCTAATGCATTTTTAGGGGTATAAAAACACTTCAAGCCTCTGCTTCTGATTTTCCATCCTTTAGCCCTTTCTCCTAGGCAGTAAGCTTTTTAGTTCTTGGCATTTTTACTTCTGCAAGTGGTGGTGCGCTTTATTTAAAAATAAATAAATAGGGGGGAAAAAGAAAATCAAGAAAACAAAACCTCAGACCAGACAGTACCTTGTAACTGGGGATTGAGATTATATTTAGGCATATCTAACTTTTGTCACATCGGTTCAGTAATGTCATATCACTAAAAATGTTACAAGCATCCCATTAACCTTTGCAAAATAGATCCAAAATGCTACTTCAGATTTCAAAATAATAATGCCAGCGTGAGACTGGAAGATGTTTTTCCCAAGTTCCTGTCTGAGAACTCTTGGAGGGAGAAGAGGGGAGTGTGGGAGTATGGAAGTGTGGCTGTGGCTGGGATGGCCTGTTCACTGTACCCCGTCCCCCTCGAATGACCTGGCAGGGAGTAATACAGTATGCATTTCAGGTGCAAGTCTACTGGAATTAGGTTACCAGTGAGAAATGCATTGAAGTAATGGAGTATTTAGTGCTTCTTTTTCTGATGAATTCCTTCTTTCTGTTTATTAAGACTAGCGTAATTGTAATGACTGAATGTTTTCTTCACTTCAGGTGAACCAAGTAATCATCCTTTATGGTGCACAGCAAAGTGTGTAAGCCAGAAAAATTCCTTTCCTATTTAAAAGTAGTTAAAAGTAGCTGATCACAGTTGCTTTGAATGCAGGCAGATAAGACAATGAGTGAGTAAAAGTAATTAAAAAATACTGTGTTTTAACATATGAGGCATAGGTTGCACTTTGTAGCTTTACTCTAGAACCAGCATTTCCCAAGTTTCTTGTCTGAAATGGGAAGTGTTGGATTTTCTCCCAGAGCCCAATGTTGGCTCCCGTTGTAAAGTTGCCCTGAGAAGTGGACGGGAGCAGGCACGGAGGCTCCTGCAGCTGCTCCCCCGCTGCTTTGCTCCGGAGGTGGGGCCCTGGCTCAGGTGAGCGGCTGTCGGAGCTTCCCAGGTTCATTGCTGTTGTTATATAAAGAAGTAACTGAAAGATGGTCTGACTAGCCATAGTCCCATGTCAGGTTGTCATAAAATGTTAGAGCCATCTGTTGCTAGAAAAACTACCCCAGTCTACCACCTGGTGCTTCACTGAGCCTAGGGATTTATTCCAGATAAGCACTGGTTTACTTAATAAATATTGAAAGGGAAAAAAATGGAGAGAAGGGGGAAAAAGATGATGCGACAGTTTTTCTCTGTTTTATTGAGTGCTGAATAATACCATTTGGATCATTGTCTCCTTCCGTGGTTCGTGTGTCACTAAAACCCATTTTCTTTTCATTTTGAAAATTGGGGATGAAGAGTAACATTAAACAGATACAGCACTACACAGGGATTGGTATAAAGTTCTGAGCAGTGTATGATTTAATTTGGACTTGTGGATGGCCACCTGCTGTACTTTTGTTCTTGTGGCAATCTGGCAAGTGGCTGTGCTGTTTTGGTGCTTTTATTTGTCGGGTATGTTAGGAACCGTCCAGAAGAGCTGCACACTGCCGGGGCTGGCACAGGCTGGTGGAGTGCTTGGCTACTAGCCCTTTGAATGCAACACACACCCACCCACCCCCCAAACTCCTAAGGCTTTTTTTCAGTGATCACAACATGCATTACAGTGTTACTATCACATACAGGTAAATTATAACTTCATTGTAGGCTAACTTATTTCCTTTTACTAATCTTTAAAATAAAAAGGACTGCACTACTCTTGGGTAATGTAATTCCCAATGCTGTGCCAGCACCTGCTGCTTGTGCCCTCTGGAACTGTATTGCCGGGGTCACAGGGAGGTGCAGGAGTAGTTGGCTTCTGTTTCGAGGTGTTGGGAATGGGCTCAGCTCAGGGCAAGGCATCTCTCTTGACACAGGGTTTGTGTTGTTATTTGTTTTTTGGTTGGTGTTTGTTTTTTTTTTTTTTAACTCAGTACTTATGATATGTCCTTCAGAGAAAGCAAGTAACATTGCATTCTCTGTCAAGCCATTTGGATAGAAAGCCCAGCCTAGATCTGGCAACTGCAGTCTGCCGATGTAACCCTCAGCTTCCTCCCACTTTGTTCTTTCATAGGCAAGTTTTGGTGCCCCCAGTAATGTGGGAAATGAATGTGGGAATTATTTGAAAATTAATAAGTTTGTATTTTTTTTACATTCTGTTTTTTCATCTAATTAGTGGGGGGGGGGTGTTTTTGAGGTTGAGTACCGGTTAGAAAGCCAAAGAATGGGTGGAAAGAAGCACCCGATTTGTGTAATTCGCTGAAGACTTTAGCAGTAGGCGTAGAATAGTTTCTATTTTGTAGTGCATTATGCTTAAATTTGTGTAAGAATGGGGAAAACAATTACTGCAAAATAGGCACTGGAGGAAATGTATACACACCTGAAGCCCTTCTGTTGCAATAACACCATTAGTTTCAACCTAGTGTTTTGGTTTTGAAATACATTGGCAGAATTTTGTAGCCTGTATTCAGATCCTGATAATTTGAAACGAGTCATCTTTATTCAGTTGTCTTTTAGGTTACAGAAACAATGTGATTTTTGACTATGGAGTCTCATTATTTTCCTAGGAAATGCAGTCAGAACAAATGGGGAAGACATTACAATACATACTCCTGTTGCCATTTGAAAACTTATTTGTGCTTGCCTGTTGTGATTTTTTTTTTTTAAAGTACATTATCGACAGATTTCTGTAATTTTAAAAGCAGCAAACTAGTGTTGTGTGGTTNGCACATTTTTTTTTTTTTTTTTTTTTTTTTTTTTGTTGGTCGTAGAAGTGCTTGCTTACAGGGGCAAAAATTAGATACTTTAAAAAAAAAATTGTAAAAACCCCATGTCTTGAGCAGCTATCAAAAATGCATTCCTGTGTCAGCTTGTTAACTGAAAAACACTGGCCCCGTGTATTCTTGTTTCCAACAGTATTTGACATATCCTGGAACCTGCTTAACTTGAGGCAGTTCTGTCTGCACTGAACTGGTAGGCATTTAAGTAGCTTTCAGCTCTTGTCTGGATATTGACTGTATAAACAAATAATGTTTTAGACTTGCATAGGTTGTCAAGGCATTTCATAAATTGCTCATTAGAAGTTTGGAAGTATCACATTTGTCAGTTATATCAGATTTTTGCCCCTTGCCTGGGTTGCTGATGTGTACCCTGCCTCCTAGCTTTGGGAAGTAGTGTGTGAAACAACTGGCTGTGAGAATGGGCTTTTGACACTTCAGTGCCAGCAGGATTACAGCTATTTCTGCGGTAGAAATACTGTACCTTGAATTATAACAGCTCATCAGCTACTAACTAAATCACTCTGTAAGGCTATCTTTTGTAACACAGGACAGTGTAGCCAGTGGTACCTCAGCTTTGTTTCAAAAGGACTTGACTTACGAACTGGAAGCAGTTGGCTGCAGCAAAATCCTGCCCTGCTTCTCAAGATAATTTGGCATACGTGGAGCTTATTGATGGTATGGCTGGGCTGCTTCCAGTACCTGCTGTAGGCCCTTCAAATCTAGGCCGCCTTGCTCTTTATAACCAGTCTGGTAGGTAGCATGGCTCTGCAGCCCCTGCGTTTTGAAGAATGATGAGTTTCATACTAGGAACCTGAGTGCACTAAAAGCAGCTAAATATTGTTGGTGGAAATAAATCCTAGCTGAACCCCAGTTCTCACACCTTGAACTCATCAGTTTTCCTTAAAATGAAAACTGAGAATATGTTCAAACAAGAAAAAAGTTTTTGTGGTAGTAGTTTTGTTTTGTAAAACATGGGTATGGTTAAGTACACTAGAAGCATGGTACGGGTAAGATACTAAAATTTTAAGATGTAGGCAACTAACATTTCTGTTGGCAGAAAAATTGATAATTTTCTTAAAATACTTGTTGAAAAACTCCTGTGCACAAAGGATTTTTTAAGTTGGAGAAATCTATCAAATGCCCTTGAAGTGCACTGGAGTGGATATGGAAAAACATGCTTTACTAAAAGTACTTGGTAACACAAAAATTATTAACAATTTGATAACACAGGCCCATGCCTCTGTTTTCTAGTGCTGAACTGTAACTCTCATTTAAAACTGCCTAGCTGATTATTTTGGAGAAAAAGGAATAACTGTGAAAACTCTTCCTTTTGATACTGACATCTTGGAAATGCTTGAGAGAAGTTAAATCCAAACTGCAGTTAAATCCAAACTCTTCATTGGAGCAGTGTATATATGAAGACTGCATGTCTGATACACGCTGAGCTTCTTTCAGGACAATTTACCATTGAGAGTCCATGGTCAATTTATCTAAAACATACTGGGAAGAGTACAAGCAACATGGCTGGGCTCAGCTGAACTGTTTTGGTGTGTAAACACTGTTAATAAGCTTCATGGAGTTGTTGCCACACGTGGACTTGGGAAGGAGAGCATGCCCATCTGTTTTCTGGATGCTTCTCTGAGTTCTTCCTCAGGTAGGTGTGAGTTTTCCATCTCAGACCCATTAGTCTTGAGGTCTGGCCTCAGGAATATGAGTTTGCTGGCTGGCTGGAGCCAGACCATTAACAACTCCTCCTTTGCTCTCTTATGTGTTTTTGGTATTTTCTCTGGAAAAGAGAATGGCTCGGACACTGTGTTATTTCCTAGAAGGTGTCTTTGATTTAACCTTGTTTAAGTTAAATCAGTCATGTGAGGCAGGTAAAATGAAGTCCAAGTTATTTAAAACCAAACTCTCTCCCTCTTAAATGCAGAGGGTTTCGTTTGCCCCTCGCACCGTATCAGAAATGGCATATTGAGGGAGATCGGTTTACTCATCACTTTGAATGTTCGTCAGTTGTCTTTTGAGACTGAGGGTTTGTGCAACACTTGGGCACTGAAAATCTGAATGTGATTCATTTTATGTTAGGCAGTTTTTTGGCTCTGGTGGCTCCAGTGATATAACACACTTAAAGGGAAAGCTTTGTCCACTGAACTGGAAAAAGTTGTAGCCAGTCTGTCTCTTGTTTCCCGCTATGCGAGGCCGGCTAGATGTTGACAACAGGATGATGGTCTAGGATTTTGGAACGTGGTTTGGGTTTTACTGCTTGAGTGACTTCGAACAAGTCACTCTTCACTTTCTGGGGTTGTAAAATTGTGATAAAGAAGGATGCCCACCTTGCGGATATGAGGTTAGAAAAATGTCTCTTGGAGAAAAGAAAGGATTTATGATCCTTGGATGAAAGCTGATACGTAAAATGCAGAGCAGCATTATTCTAAGCCCTTTTTTTTTTTTTTTTCCCCACAACAAGATTATTCTAGCATGCAGCAGGATGGTCAGCTCTAGCATATCTTGATGTGCTGAAACATCTGTCTGCTACGTATGCTTACCAAGCTAGCTTCCATGTATGCGTAGTGATATTGAAGTAGAGTTTTCTGGTAGGGGTCTTAGTGAGCCGGAAGGGTATGAGATTATTCCCAGATATCGTGACTTGTCAAAGGATGTGTCAAGACACTTTTTTTTTTATTATTATTTTTAACAAGGAATATATTAACTTTTACAAACAGTGAAATTCATTAAACTTAACAGCATGCTGTAGGTAGGTGAGAAGGTAATTATAGCCGCTTGCTTGTGAACAGAGCAAATAGCCTTCAGAAGGTGGGCTTTTCAGGCGCTGACTTGATTATATTTCCACTTGCCTCTGGCACGGTTTCTAGCAGATTTATCTTTTTTTATTATCATGCCAGAAAATAGGATTTGAAATATGCAATTTTATGTTAGCTTAGCAGTTTCCCCATCTGTCCCACTGTTCAAATTTGAATTTATTAACTCTTCCAAAATAAAAAGTTCATAGCTTCTATTAGTATGCCTGTATTCTCTAATGTTGAACTATCAAACTGGGCAGAGAAAGTCCAGATAAGTGATTTTTGTATCAAGATTACCTAGGTATTCTCTGTATGTGTATGTGTGTGTGTATATATAGATATATATATATTATATTTTTATATATATATATTTATATATGTTCTCTGTATGACGATGACTGCATCAAAACTTTCACTGTGAACACTTATACAAATTTGAAATTGTTACAATTACTGTGCTTTTTTTCCTCACTAATACTAAGAACACTTAGCAGATTGCGGAGTTCTAGCTAGAGCTTCAGACAGACTTATGGATAAGAAGGCCAAATCCTTTTTGAACTAATTTTAAGATTTCAGCTTGGCTGTTACTGCAGCGTGTAAATGCAAATGCATCCAGAAGATGACGCATGCATACGTAGCTGGAGATGCGAGCTGACCATGGATCTGTTGATCACCCTTCTATTTTTCAAGTCAGAATTGCATGTCAAGAAACGCATTCTTTCCTGTTCCACTTATGCCCTTATGTCTTCACCTGTTTACTTCCTCAGCTGACCTCTGGGAAACAAAGACAGAAGATCATGCTTTATGGGAGTAATCTAAAAGACCTCTTTTTCTGCCATCTGCTTTTGCCCTAAAGATAATCCACAAACTCTAGAAATGCAGATCTCTAGAGGCCAGCTTCTCAAATCTACAAGACAAAATTTAAGCACTTTACAAATTCCTGATTAGGCACAAGTTTTCATGGTGATGGCTAAGTATTATGCTCTGCAGCTGAATTTTTTTTTCTTATGGGTTTGTTTTCAAGCAACACAAATAACAAACATGATCCATTTGAAAATGGTCACTGCTTGGTATGTCTCTCAGCAGCTGGCCTCACTGGAAATTTCAGTTTTGCATACGTACCAGTGGTGCGTTGACTGAATACAGTGGTGATCGTAACTTCTCTTGTTTTCAATTGCTTACCTACAACAAATTATAATTACCAATGTTGGCCAAATTTGAGTGGGAGCGAAGAGAAGATAGGAGGCAAATGTATGACAGAGGTTAGCAACTGGATAAGAATTCTGCATTTCTCTAAGTTAAAATGAAACAAAACCATGTTTGCCAATGGGTTCAAAAGGAAATAACTCTGCCACCCTTTCTTTGAATTTTGAAAACTTACTGTTTCCCCTTCAGTAGAATTCCTCATTAGGCATCTGTTCATAGTCTTTACTTGTTTGTATTTTGCTCTGAGCCTCACTGTTTTCTTCGAGTGCGGACAGCTATAGCTCCGGGGCTGGACAGGGCCAGCTCCGGTGTAGAAAGGCAACCCCAGCACAAAATGCACCAAGAGATTTTGTTGTCTTGTGATCAGACATGGGAGTAAATACATTTCTCTGTTCCACAGCAGAAAGCACTTACACTGAAGAACGGCACTGTTCTATTGGCAAAACAGAGCAGAGGTAGAGAAGGTCAAAAAGCTCGAGTGAAGTAAAGTAAGTAGTAAGGTGGAAGGATCTGGGCTTTTAGGTGGTCTGCTCTATGGGTAACAGTAATGAATTGCAGGAATGAAGCACGCTGCTTTTGGTTGCCCTGCTGTACGTGTGGCATTGGAATAGGAATACCATTGGGCAGCCCCTTTATATTTATTCAGTAGTTACAGGAAAAACGCATTTTGAGAAATTGATAACTTGCACAGTGTGCTTATACTTTGCAATAAACAAATACGTAGTAATTTAATTGGTCTGTAAGGTATTTTTTGCAGTCATTGCAGGACTTAATACTTTTTCTAGCAGCACTGCTTTTATGTAGCAAACAAAATTTCTGTAAAATACTAGTGTCTTAATACATTTGTGAGAAGTCCTACAGTCCTACTCTGTTGAACTTAGTTCATGAGAATTGTCTCTTATCACACGCTTTTGTTCTTTTTCTTAGTGTTTTTCCAAGTTACATATCAAACTATCTGTTGATTGAAGTTACCTGCAGTATTAAAACAGTGATAAGTAATTGCTGACAGATCCAGAGCAGATAAACACTTAGTGAAAACACAAACATCCTAAATGAAAACGTTTGAAATCAAGCTGAGAGTATATAGTACACAATTCTGACATAACATGAACGTGGTCTTAAAAATCTTTTTGATGGTAATTGTAATTCCGCATACTGCAATCTTAAAAATTTTAAGTCTCTTATATCGGTTGAACTGTGACATTTAGAGCACTTGTTATTCTGGGAGTCGCATGTATGTGGTCTGAGAACTGTGTCAAGTTCAGGGGCTTATTTACATACAGTTATCACCCACCATTCTAAATGCATTTATAAAATACAGCCTGGTTTTGTTGCTTTGCACTGAGGATAACTGCTCCACTCTCCAGGAAGTAGTGTTATGCAACTTGCATTTTTAACTTATTTTACATTACTAAATGCCACAGAGATAATAAGTCAACAATAATCCATTGCATACCTGTGCTGAGTTTTGTAGTGTTTTTAATATATGTCTGTAGGTGATTTTAGGTACAACTGTTGGAATATGTTGAGTTGTTTTCTCAAATATTTTACCTGAGATAGAAGAGACTTGTGATCTTTCTGCTTGTGTATTTTTAAACCAGTATAGCAGCTGCTTGTTCTGGCTTTTGCTGTTAAGCTGAAAGCTTATGATGGTATCCTGTAAGGGGGGAAACCAGCTTCAGGTTCTTTTGGGAGACCATTTAGGAAGTCAGTGTGTACAGCATTGTCATTCAGTTGTCTTGGGTCATCCCAGATTGTCAGCCTGATGGGAATGGGTTCCAATAGCACTTGGGAAACTTGAAGGCAGGATGACAGATCTCATGGGCACTGGGAAATCACTAAACATTTCCGGTAATCTATTTACCCTCCCCTCCATACCTTGCCTTCCTGGCCATCCTTCTTTACATCCCGTCTGCTCCCCCCACACGCCTTCTGTTTTCCCTTTCGTGGCTTGGCACACCTGAGTGCTGGTAGTGGCTGGCAGGACAACCTCCTGTCGACATATTCTTAGATTTTATTTATTTATTTATTTTTAAATGCTGCTCCCTTCCTCATCCACCTGGGGGGGGGGGGGGGGACAAAACAAAACAAAACAAAAAAAAAAAACCCAAAACAAACCCCAACCTCAGGAAAATACAATACACAAGAACCTTGGTCTAAATGGACAGCACTCTAACACAGAGTACTAAGGAGTCCTTGTTGAGTATCTTACTCTTTGTACTCGACACACTACCAGCAAGGGTAGGTTCGATTAGCCTTCTAGCTATGCAAAGCAATTCAGAAGTAAATCAGTAAAAGGGTGAACTTCTGGCAAAAGTGCCTGAACTAGTCTTTAAAGTGTTCTTGGGAAATGTTCATGCAGTCTCTGCTGCTGGGAATGGGGAACAAAGGGAAAAGATAACCCAGAATGAGTGACTTGAAGTGCTACAGTCTTTTTAAATATGGATTTTTCATGAAAAATGGTTGAATGAGAGGTCCCTTCTGAGTTTAAGGTTTCATTTAATAAATTAAGTAACTCTTACTTAGCAGTTACATCATCTTTGTTGAAGTCAGCATAGCAAATAACTTCGAGTATAAATGAGAAATGCTTGAAATGGTCTTTCATCCAACTACCAGCACATATTTCTATGCACTGCAATGATCAATGATGTGTTCTGTTTTATGTCAGTAATCCTTGATTAATTTAGATTGATAACTTCTTTGGATGGAAGCTGCGGGTTTTTTTATCCCTTCCTCCTTTTCCTCCTTCAGTGTAGAAGTGGATGAAATGTCTCAAGGGTTGGTATGGAGATCAGATGAGATAACAGAGAATGCTGTTAACTTAGGTAGATTAAAGGATCCACAGTAAAGACTTCAGGTATAATAATTCTTCTTTTGCTGCCCCTTCAGCCCACTTTAGTCTCTATCTAGATATGCGCTGCTGTAAGAAGTGGATTACAACTAACCAGATAGGCATGAGGAGATTTTGTATTTAAAAGACCACTTGAAAATTTAAGTGAAAGGTATTGTGTTTTACCTAGACATACTCTATTGCTGCTGGAAAAAGGAATATTTTAATGCTCTTAGTGTTAACCTCGCCCCCTCAATTTTAGGATGCTGAGGGTATAAAATACACTGTAACAGAAGGTATTTGGTAGCTACACTAGCTATATCCCTCCAGGTAGATTCTGTGCACAGAATTACAAAGGCCTTCATTTGTATTGCTTACTCACTGAGGGTTTTTTGTTTGTCAGTCCTTTCTGAAGCTACTGATGAGTACTTAAGACTGTATTTTATGGGGAAGGAGAACATGTGACAAGCAACACAATTCAAAGAAAGTATGTGCCCGTAATTAGTACAAGAAGAGTTTAAGGTCTCTTAAATTTGTCTGAGAAGCTTAAGATAATAAATCAGATCATAGTGTGTTCAAGATAAGACCATACTGAACATGCAGACACATGCTGACATGACCTCTTATTTTGTTTTACCAGTTGAGGTTGATCTCAGAATTTTTTCCCTGAGACTAACTAATGTATACAGTACTGTTGAGAGGCTATCTCAGGGATAGCGGTTTTGTTTTCGTATAAGGTTTTATAAAGTACTCTTCTATTCCACGTTGTAAGTTTATTCTTGCTTTATCTATAGTCTTGTAAAAGGGTTCCCAGCTCAGAGTGAGTTTCACATGTAAATGCTTCCAGGTCTGAGCTGGTAAGCAGCATTCCAGAAGCTCTCTGCCATGCAGCCAAGGTATGGGGTTGCCCCCCTCCATGTTACTGTTGTAAATTGCCAAACTGTTTAACACGGGACAGATCCACCTTGTTGTGAGGTAAGGAATTCTGACCTGTCTTATGCGAATTACTCAGCCGAGACCCTACCACTCAGAGCCCACAGAAAGCTTCACCTTTGAGGCCTCAGTTCTAAAGCAGATTGACATGAATTAGTTTCTGCAACAGTGCAATCCTAATGTATCACTGGTCTTGGGGAAAAAAGAACACAAATGCTGAAAATTTGCATTCAGAGTAATAAAACAGTTGATTGTTGGTTGTTTAAAAGATCTTTCTGGCTAACTAGAAATTCTTATTTCAGCTTTTGCTGTATGTCTTGCAGTATTACTGAGGTATGTAGCATGCTATACTCCTTCAGAATTAGGTAATGTGTTTGTGTGAAGTTACTTTTCCTCTCACGCTTTTTCACTGTTTACACTCATGAAAGTATGTGTGCGCATGATAAATACTGCAAAAGGAAGATTTCTAGTACTTGGTGCTTTTTATAAGTAAAACTCTACATCTGCCATGAATTGTTCTTTAATGGGGTAGTATCTTCATGCTTCCGTAGATTTCTCAGAGCTCAATTTAATTCTTATTTAGTGAGCAGTACTTGTTTGTGAATCTCTGTTGTTTTGGTACTTAGGAGCTTTTGTTTTGATAAATATGTTTTCTTACAGCAGAGTTCAAGATCAAATATTGACCTTCATAACCGTAGTTCAAAATCATCTGATGTTTGCCCTGAGTCTTTAGCCTATTCAGCACTTTCAATTTATTGTAAATACTGCTTTGGTAGAAACGAGGCCAAATTTTCCAGAGGCTCACATATACAAGAGTTAGATTTCTGTGTTTTATGTGGACTGGCTTTCTAGCTTTTACTTCTCCTGCTTGGATAAGTTCACTCTATCAGAAATATTTGTGGAAGTAATGGTGTCTGACATCCTGCATCAATAACCCCAGGTTTCTGAGAGGAATAGCGTGAACTAATAATGTTCAGACAGTTGATGGTTGGTAACTGCCCTCTTCTAGGAGAGGCTGTTGATTCTTTAGAATACTGAGTCATAAATGTTGTGTCGGCCATCGGAGTACACTAAATCATTAATTGAAACTGTGGTTTGGGATAACAGACATAACAGAAAGATGAACTTTTTCTGTTGGGGCTTACTTACCTGTGATAATTTCAGGTTTTGTGCATTTTTTTTTTTAAAAGCAGGTGGTTAGAAACTTTGTTGCTCTGCTGCTTCTAGTTGCTGCAGGTGGTGCTTAAAAATTCTTTATACCATACAGTGGTGGCCTTGATTCTTGTGAAATGGTATAGTGTCTTTGGAATATTTTCTAAACACTGCTTGTTAGACGTGCATTGGAAGTAGCTGGAAATATTTAGCCGGTTAGCTTCTCTTGCTTTTTCAAGGCAAAAATCAGGTATTTCTTGCAAAGCAAATGACTTTTTAAGTAGCTGGAAAACAGCAACTGAACTGTCAGTCTGTAATTCCATTATTTTTGTCCTTTACCAAGAACACTATTTTTTTTTAACCTTGAACAAGCAGTAATTTCCTTAGCTTCCTAAAGAGAGAGGTTTTCTTCAAGTAAAGCCATGATCTGTGATGATTTTGTGAGAATTTCTTAAATTCATACCATAAGACCATATGATATTATTTTGATGTAGTTATTTTAATGAATTTGATAAGGCCCACTCTATTTTTAAGCCATTATTACAGCAAACAGTGACGATTTTCAGTAAAATTGGGAAGTTCTCCTTCCCTCCCCTGCTTCCCTCCCACTATCTGTGGCAAGGATTCCTTGTTGATAGTAACTTCTACCCCACTCTTCCAGGAAGCCTGCTTGTAAACAGAGATGTATCTTGCTCCCCCCCATTGATTAGCTTTTACTGGGAATGCAAACAAACTGGTTTTGCTATTTTTACATGTGACAGATGGGCAACTTCTGCTGGAGTGAGATCTGCTTGACAAATGGAAGTTCAGTGTAACAGGGTGCCTTCCTACACAACTATTTGTACCTCTGACCTGCTGGGGCTGCTGTTCTGGTTTCTGAACTGAACAGTTTTTTGGAAAACTTTAAATATTACATTTAGAGTGCCTCTATATTTTTACCATAAACGTTGTTCTACCCAAAATGAGATGATATTTATTTTTGAACTGTGTCGAGTAAAGATGAAACCATAAATGGATTTCAAACTGATAGTTTGATAAGGATTAGTGCCTGTATGAAGTAGGTTCTCTGCAGTGGGGATTATCTCAGCGAATAATGTGTTTACCACTCAGAAAGAACGAAAGAAACATGTAAAACTATCTGAAAAGAGAAATTTAGGCTAAGTTGAGATTTATGTGGGAACAGTTCCTTAGCTAGTCCACAATTCTCTAATCAAGAAGGTTGGGGAGTGTGGAGTAAAGGTCTAATCAGCTGATGTTAAGGCAGCTTTTTTTAGATATACATAGGAAATGGAGGGAGAAAGTGGAAAATGGTACAAAATAAGGGTTACATAATCGGCATATTCCGCAAAGAGAAGCTAATGTTATTAAGGGGATATCTGTGGTGGGGAGCCCTATGAATAAGGGGAAGGCTATGTACATTAGAACTCAAAAGAGAGGTCCTGCTGATTTTGAAGTGGCACTAAGGATATACTAAGGATATTTATATACTTTTTAGAAATACGTATAGGATATAGTAAGGATGTATATTTATTATATTTATTATACATCCTTAGTATATCCTATACATATTTCTACAAAGTGTATACATCTGCTAGCTTTTTTAAACACCATAGGCTGTGGTAATTGATGGTTGTTAAATTTAACAAATCTTGGAATGCTGAGAAAATTCTGTCAGACCAGGAGAATGCTGATATTGAGTTAATAGTAACAGAAATAACAATGACAAATTATGATGCTCCAGCCTGTTGATTTAATCAGAAACTCTCTTTGTGTTAGGGAGAATTTTATGCTAGGCAAAAGATAGGAGGGCATAATTTATAGTCCAGAGAGGAAACTGTTGTTGATAATAACAGAAAATACATCCAGTGTTGCTTGGGCTTGTACAGGACTGCCAGCCTGGTATTTATGCTCTTTCTGAAATATTGGCCGATGGTCAGGTGGCAGGCGAAGGGCTGCATTTATAGAGGGAAGGATATGTATAGCTGGGGAGTCTGAGAGAAACAGGAAGGAGAATACAGGCTTTCAAACAGCTCCAAAGCACTTTCTGTGGTGCGATTAGGAATTTAAATGTGTGGTATGGATTTGATAAATTCTGGAAGATGATGGCTGGTTAGATACTGACTACAAGTGATAGCCTCAATGTTGGTTTCTCTAAATTAGCACTATATGACATCCTGTTGTAGTAACATACAGCAAATACTGTTCTGGGGAAATAGTTTGCATGTTGAACAGTTTCTTTTCAAGTTATGCATCCCTTTTATTATGTCCAGCTTTGCAGAAAGAAAATTCATAATAAAATCAAAGCATTTTGGGTTGTACTGGTCAATATTAAATCCAATAAACGTGTGGCAAGTTCTCCAATATCAGGATGTGGAATACCAATAGAGTGGGAATGGTTTGTAACATATTAGTTAAACTGTATAGTTAGTTGGAAATGTGGAGAGTATTGTTGCCCATTTTTATGTCAAGGTCAAGTGCACACGGTTTAGAATACAGACATGAAATGAAGGAGTTGGCTTCTTAACATTTATAAGAATTTTAAGTTTTATAAAAATTTTAGGAGTTATGTACAAACTCTCAAATTATTCATGTACTCTTAGAGCTTGAGCAGTCCTATTGAATATTATAACTCATTGTGAACACCACACATGCTCTGGTTTTGTGCTTTAAAATCGATAAAGCTAATGTATGAATAATAAAATATTTATCTGCTTGCTTGTTCTTCTGAATTACTTTCTAAAGCAAAAGTTGTTAGAGTCACAGTGTGAGATAAATTTGAAGAAATTATTATTTTTGTGTTTTCTAATGTTGTATCTGTATTACTGACATTGTGATTTTCTGATACCGAAGACGTATCAGACTGAGTGGAAATAGAGTTTATCCATCTTGGTGTTATTTTAGATACAACTATTTCTATAGAGAGGGAAATAATTTAGAAAATAAATATATTAGTGGAATATCTCTTTGAAGTAACCTTGCTTTACACATAGGATCTTGTCTGAGCCTGCCTAATTCCCCTTAGAGGGGAGATAGATGCCCTTGCATATAACATCTGACAGGTTTTACAGAAAGTAGCAAATAATGGCAGAAATCATACAGTAAGTGGGTATTTCCGTAAATTGATAAATACTGTGAATGGAGGCGGAAAGTAAGAGTAATTTTTGGATTGCTCATGGGAGTAGGGAGGGAGAATGTAGCTATAATAACATTTTAAGGAGAGTGCATTGGGAGTGAAGGCTCTCAAGTCTTTTGAAGGTCATCAGAATATATCTGGCCTTCACTTGACCCATGATCAGGGCACAGAACAGGGTAAGAGCTTTATTTTTAAAAAAAAAAAAGGCATGTGAGCAGTGCAACACTGTCTAGCCCTATGGAAAGGGATTATTAAAACCAGGTGAGCAACTCAAGATGTTCACTTCTTAGTCTTTTATACCATTAAATCTAAGATGCCTCCATCAGGTTGAGCTGCTCGTAACGCCGATGCGGAACTTACCTTTTTACTTTTGTACTTCTGTAGTGTATTTTGAAATAACTATGCATGTAACATATTTAAGTACATGCTTACTGTCCCTTACTGAAGAATTTAACCTGCCTTCTGCTGATACAGTGTTGTGGTTTAACCTGGCATGCAGCTAAGCACTACACAGAGAATCAGAAGAGTAAAAATAAGAAAACTCATGGGTTGAGATAAAGACAATTTAATAGGTAAAGCAAAAGCCGTGCACGCAAGCAAAGCAAAACAAGGAATTCGTTCACCACTTCCCATCGGCAGGCAGGTGTTCAGCCTTCTCCAGGAAAGCAGGGCTCCATCACGCGTAACGGTGACTTGGGAAGACAAACGCCATCACTCCGCATGTGCACACAGACACACCCACACCCCCCTTCTTCTTCCCCCAACTTTATATGCTGAGCATGACGGCATATGGTACGGAACATCCCTTGGGTCAGCTGGGATCAGTTCTTCCAGCCGTGTCCCCTCCCAGCTCCTTGTGCACCCCCAGCCCACTCGCTGGTGGGGTGGCGTGAGAAGCAGCAAAGGCCTTGACTCTGTGTAAGCACTGCTCAGCGGCAATGAAAACATCTGTGCATTATCAGTGGTCTTTTCAGCACAAATCCAAAACACAGCCCCGTACTAGTTACTGTGAAGAAGATGAACTCTACCCCAGCCAAAAGCAGCACAGATAGGTACGCCTACATCCAACAGATACAGAGTTTTGTATTGTCTTAAATAAGGTTAACACACGCTTAGCTCTGCCGAGGACTAGAGAAACCTGGACTATGTTGCCTGATAGCAAGAGATGTGAAAAGTTGATGAATGGGGCTCAGATTTTGAAAGGAGCTTCAGGGAGCACGGTGCTCAATTTCCCAATTTGAACTTTATTTAAAAGAAAAGTTCTGACTCCCTCTGGCACCTGTTTGAAAACAAACTTCTGCTTGATGACAGGGGAAGATCTTCCTCTGTGTAGACTGTTCAGAAAAAAGACTCAATCACTGTAAGAATTACCTATTTAACATTTTGAAGCTTTGTATATAGGCTATGGTAGGAAAAAAAGCATTATGTTTATGAATGAAGTAGTATTTCAAAGAAAGCATATTATATGCTTAGTGCAATCCGAGCCTGAAAAATGTACTCGTGTCTCTGTGGAAATTGGAAGTAAAATGTGAGAAATCTTTTAGAGCAGATTTCGGAATCATGAGTTGTGCATTTAGCACTTTTCCCATCCTCTCAAATTCTGTAGTGTTTGAGAACTGTAGAACAGAATTTCTTTGAAACTTCTGGTAGGAGAAGATGGATTTCTTTTCCAAAGTTTCATAACAGGATGATAATTTCGAGTGAGATTCAGTAAAATTTTGAGCTGCATTAAGTGGGCTTAATGCAGAACATAGCATTTTTTTCGTATTGTTTCCTGGTGTGAGGTGTCTTGAAGTCTGCAGAGATGTATTTTGTATTAAAAATAGAAATGAATTAAAATTATGAAGTGGTTGCATAGGAAATGCTGTTTGAGCAATTAACATTGCTTAAAGGTTGATTTATTCTTATTCTTATTAACTGTTTATATGTTACAGATAAACTTGCACGCAAGTTTTTCATGAATTTGCTACGTGTCTGAAGTCCAGGGAGAGAGCTTTAACACTGAGGGCCTTTTTCATTAGAGCATTAATAAGGACATGAATCTGTCATACAAAGAAAGCTTGGGAGCCCCAGGAACACACAGCCAGAGTCTGCCTCCATTTCCTGTACAGACCTGTGTGCGATTACTCATCAGAAACAGGACTGAGAAAAAGGTTAGAGATCATTACAGAAACTTCATCTGTGAAGCACCTAGTTCATGTTGCATAGGACTTGCAAAATAACCTTTAAAAATTATTTATTACTCTCATGATAGTTTATTATCTTTGGAAAGCCACTGATCAATAGCACACTGCAATGAGGCCTTTCTCCTGACATTCCTGATAACAGGGATGGGAGATAAAGCTATGCAATCCTGGTAAAGTGTTAGATGTGGTTTACTGTGCTCAAATAGTTACTACTGCTGATTATATGCTGCAGAGTTAGTATTGTGTAGCATCAGAGCTTGCTTATTTTTCAGAAATAGAATATTCCTTCTATGTGTATGTACAGGTAAAGAGGTGCTATAGAGTTGGTGCTATTAATCTGTGAGGATTATAGTTTATGGGAAGTTCAGAAGGAAAAAAAAAGGAAGTAGAGCTTTGGGAGTAAAGTAGTTATCATGTGCATATATTTATATTCAAGCCACATTGGATTGCTCTTTATTAGAAATGTTCAGTGCTAAGACATAGGAGCTAATGTTTGTTGCCTTAATCCTTTAAATTGTTCTGACCTTTCAGATATGCATGTGACCTAAACCTTTCATAAGCCCATGCAGTTGTTATTATCCCTATGAAATGCCTAGCAGTGTATTAAACTTGTAGAGTATTATGTATTGTGAAAACTACTAGAATGATATCTTTGTTATTTTAGGAAACATACTTAGGCAGGCTAATATGCGTAGAGAAATTGCCCCTTCAGCTCTGATAGTAGTTAAAATTTTTAGCTCTTTAAATAATACATTTGGAACTATGTTTAGATGACTAAACCGGTATTAATTTCTCAGAGCTACTTCTAGGGCTTGTTTCTTTCTCTTCCTTCTCTCATCACCCCCTCGCAAATGTTTTCCCAACCATACATATCAAAAAGCCTAAACCAGAATGGAAGCAGGCATGCTGCATAAATTGTTCGTGATGAGCAGATGTAGCTACTCTGATCAGTCCCACTTCACAGTGGGAATTCACTAAAGCCATCTCACACTGCTTGATGCACTTCGGAGCTTCCTGCTTTCTAATAGTGTCTTCTCCCTTCTCATGCTTAAGCATGAGTGACAACAACTGAGTGGAGAATTTTTCCAGCAGTGTACAGGCAAAAGCAAAGTGCAGTCGTCGTTCGAATCACACGGGAATTTCATATTTGTTATGTTTTTGATATGTGATTAAAAGTGCCTGAGTAGAAAAAGACAAAAATCATATTTTCTTCTCTTCAGAAGTAGGATTAGCTTCTTAAATAATCATCATACACTTTTGAATCTGTACGTGTAACCACAGACTCAAAGCTTCGGTCTCTTAAGAAAATAGTGATATCTCTTCAGTTTGTATCGTAGCCTGTGGCGCAAGGCCCTTCTAAAGCATTGAGTTAAAGCAGTGTAGGAGTCTCTTGCTTTCAGGAACTGTGATGAATTTGCATGAGTGTAGAAGTACTAAGATGTTCTACCAATACAGAAACCAGATTTTTCTGTGTATGTGTATGTCAGAATGTAGTCCATGGAGAATTGTTTGGATCTTTACCGTTCTTTTAGGTGTGGTATAAAGCAAAGAGAAATTAAAGATATTAATGAAGAGTTAGTTAACATGGCTTCATAATCAGCTGAGATAAGGCTGTTGGCTAAGTAGCCTGTTGCAAAGAATGTGAGATGTATGGTGAGGACCAAGAAACACAAACCAAGCCTCATGAGTCACTCTTAGTTGTGGATAAGACAAACGTGACCAGGAGATTGAGGGAAGCCATTTATTTCTTTTCACTTGGTGGGACTTCACCTGGATTACTCTGTTTTGGGTGTAGTGAAGGCAGTTGAAAGATGCAAGGAGACTGGAGCAGGTCCACTGGAAGACTACTGAAATGGTCAGGCTGTCACGAGTCTGGCACATAGGAGGCTAGTGGATAATCTAATAGTAGGCTGTAAGTACTTGAAAGGCAACTGCAAAGGGTATGGAACCAAGCTTTTCTTCATCAGACTGGAAGACATAACAAGTGACAGCAAGTTTTCGGGCCTTGATGGGGTAACAATGCTGCCAGTAGGCTACTTGTGAGTGGGAGGTTAGGCTATATGACCTCTAGAAGTCGTTTCCAACCTACACCTCCCAGATTCTATAAAAATGAGGTTAGAGAGAGAGGATAAGAGTATATTGTATATTTTGTTACTTCTATTGCTATTCAGATACTATGATCACGAATAGGGATTAAATAAAATGGGCCTCATCTCTTTGGATTAGGAAGAGTTTACTGGGCGTTACTGGAAGAGTTTAATGAATTAAAACAAACAAAAAGAGAGCAAAAGGTTAATAAAAATGGAATACAGTGCAATCTGGTCAGAATGAAGGTTCCAGTATTAGGAGCTAAACCTCCTTTTTTGTTTCTGCTCTGTTCTTTGTTGCTTGTTTTTGTTTCATCACGCTATGCTATAGTCCTTATCTATTTCGGAATTCCTGGCAAAAACTAGGCACAGTGTAGCTGCTTACATAGCATTTCCATAAGGGAAAAAGTACATGCAATTTACTGTTTTGAAAAATTACTTTGTTGAATTTTGTTCCATTTTCTTTGTTGGATAGCTTCTGAGAGTTTTCTGTGCACATATGATGAAAACTATATTTAGTGGCACTTGAGAAGGTTTTTTTTGTTTTTGGTTTTGGTTTTTTCTTTCATGTAGTAGTTGTAGCTACCTGATTTTGAGAAACAAAAAGCCTTGATCATCAGAATTTTGGCTGCCTTTCAGATCTGTGGCTTTTCTTCTTCAGCTGCCCTGACAGTGTCCAAGAGAAAATGGTTGGTTCTTAGCTCCTTTGTTAACCTCCACTTTTTATCAAAATGTCCAATGTCACATGACACAGCATAGAAACCTTCAGGGGTTTTGTTCTGATGACTCAGTAGAACAATATTGTTGGTTGCTCGTACTGCTCTGTGTGTTTAGTCCATGTAACTTCTGCACAAGTAGTCATAACAGCTTCTAACACAGCAACCTCTCTTGGTGACCCTTTTTTAATTTTGTAGGTAGTCTGTTACTGCGAAGCATATTACACCTCTGGGGGAAAAAATCGGATTTTTTAATTTTCACTCAACACTAATTTCATTTTTTAGCAATTGTATCAACAATGTTTTATGTTACAACCATTGGCCATGCATGCATGTAACTTGAAGCCTGCCTGGACTTTGAACCTGAGAGGCAGTGTAGTATTTCACAAATTAGAGTAATAATACGCCCTAAACTGCACTTCTTTTATGTTTAATGAGATGAAAGGAACTAAAAGTGGGAAGATTGGGAAGGTAAAGTAGAATAAATGGTCAGTTAACAACATAAAGGAGAGATGCCACAAATACTGCAATAGAATATTATAGGTCCTACAGGAATATGTGCAGACAGAACAGAGGAATAGAGTAAGAGTCAAGTGAGATATATGTAAGTTCACTGTAATGATTTTGATTTCCTTTTCTGTAATGTCTGAAGTTTAGCATACCTTTCCAAGTGAATTTACAGGAGATTTTCTTTCACTGGTTTTGACACAAGTATATCTCATTAAACAGGCCATCTACATATGTAAAAATAAATTCAGAATAAGATTAAATTTTCAAGTTTGAAGGGGGAGAATGAAGTCTTGCTTTTTTGATGTAGAGAGAATGTACAAATGCTTGCATTTGAAGGAGGAAAGTAGTGGTACAAGGTAAAGAGAAAGGACAAAATTGCTGCTGTAGGTTTGGAGCTATTTCTGGTTCTTCTGAAAACTCTCACCACTGTGATTTCCTTAGATCCTTGCTGAAGAAAGGCTAGCAAGAAACTGGAGATGTAGAAAGATAGTGACATATTTTCAGAAACTTAGTACAACCTGTCATGTACATACTAAAGGACATAAAGCTTCAAGGATACGCAGAAACTGGTAATCTTTTTTTTAAAGGTAACTCCAGCTTTTGCCACCTGCAGCACTTCCCTGGCGGCGTGGCTACCCAGAGCCTCTGCTTTTGCGAGGCTGAGTCAGCGGAATGTCAGTATATCTGGTACTCTGTGCCTCAAACAACTTCAGAGTTAAAGTTACTTGTGCTGTCAGCAGAGAGCTGAAGATCAGAAGTGAAAGGAGGGGGGAGGAAAAGGCATCCAGTGCTGGGGATGGCTGAAGTTTCCTGGGGTTTGCTGGTATACACTTTGAGCCTCCTGTATGTAGTTTAGTAGTAATAGAAAAAGAATTAATAATTTCTTCTTTCTTCAATCCCATGAATAGAAAAAACAAACACAGTATTAATTATGGAAAATATTGTCATCCTAAATATTATTTTCGTGATACACTTAAACTTGCAGATATTACGAGAATACCAGTCAACATGCTGAGCTCAATTGTAAATCTGCATTGGTCACAAGACATAATCTTGTCTAGTGTGTCTGTTCAGGAGTGTCTTGATAGATGTTTGGTGTTTAGTATTTGCCTTGAACAGAGTTCAAGGAATGACATGGATTTTTTTACAGGTTTTACTGAAGTATGTTAAAGGTTTTGAACGGAGAATCAGTAATAAAGGGCCTACCAGAGGAAGACGACCTTATCAAAGACAGAAGCTAGGCATTTGCCTAATTGTGGTCTTAAGTAATTTAACTTCAGTGAGTAGGTATGAATCTAAAGAGTTGTGAATATTTTATTTGAAGAATGGAGTATGTTTACATTTAATAGTGTTTTACATGCATTGATCAGGATAGCCTAGAAAAATTTCAGTTGGCAGTGGTATTTTTTGTTTCGTTATTTCCTGGGAAGAGTGTAGTGACACTGACTGGTTGTGTAGGCATGGGGTCAGGAAGGCCAAGGTGCAGCTGGAGCTGAACTTGGCAAGGGACGCAAAGAATAATAAGGGCTTTTCTGTCAGCCAGGAAAGGAAGGTCAGAGAAAGTGCGCGTGCCCCCCGCCCCTGCCCCAGTGAAGATAACTGGCAAACTGGTAACAGCGGATGGAGAAGGCTGAGGTACTCAACAACTTTTTTGCCTCAGTCTTCACTGGCAACCTCTCTTCCCACACCTCTCGAGTGGGTGGACCGCAAGACAGGGACTGGGGGAGCCAAGTCCCTTCCACTGTGAGAATATCAGGTTCGTGACCACCTGAAGACCCTGAATATACTAAGTCTATGGGACCTGTCGAGATGCATGCCAGAGTCCTGAGGGAATTGGCTGATTTAGTTGCCAAGCCACTCTCTATGATATTTGAAAAGTCATGGCAGTTGGGTGAAGTCCCCACTGACCAAAAAAAGGGAGACACTGCACCCATTTTTAAAAAGGGTAGAAATGAGGACGCTGGGAACTACTGACCTGTCAGCCTCACCTCTGTGCCTGGGAAGGTCATGGAACAGATCCTTCTAGAAGCCATGCTAAGGCACATGGAGGACAGAGAGGTGATTTGAGGCAGCCAGCATGGCTTCACCAAGGGCAAGTCCTGCCTGACCAACCTAGTGGCCTTCTCTGATGGAGTGACTACATCAGCGGACAAGGGAAGAGCCACGGATGTCATCTATCTGTAAGGCCTTTGACGTGCCCCCTGCACCCCCCTGCAACATTCTCCTTTCTAAACTGGGGAGATACGGATTTGATGGGTGGACTGTTTGGTGGATAAGGAATTGGTTGATGGTCACATCCAGAGGGTAGTGGGCTCAATGTCCAGGTGGATATCGGTGACAAGTGGTGTCCCTCAGGGGTCCATATTGGTACCAGTACTGTTTAATATCTTCATCAATGACACAGCGGGATCAAGTGCACCCTTTGCAAGTTCGCAGACAACACCAAGCTGAGCAGTGCAGTTGACACACCTGAGGGACGGGATGCCATCCAGAGGGACCTGGACAAGCTGGAGAAGTGGGCCCATGTGAACCTCATGAAGATCAACAAGGCCAAGTGCAGGGTCCTGCACCTGGGTCAGGGCAACCCCCAATATCAATACAGGCTGGGAGATGAAGGGATTGAGAGCAGCCCTGTGGAGAAGGACGTGAGGGTACTGGTGGATAAAAAGCTGGACATGAGCCAACAATGTGCACTTGCAGCCCAGAAGGCCAACCGTATCCTGGGCTGCATCAAAAGCAGCGTGGGCAGCAGGTCGAGGGAGGTGATTCTGCCCCTCTGCTCCGCTCTGGTGAGACCCCACCTGGAGTGCTGCGTCCAGCTCCGGAGCCCTCAGCACAGGAAAGACATGGGGCTGTTGGAGCGGGTCCAGAGGAGGGCCACAGAAATGGTCAGAGGGCTGGAGCACCTCTGCTATGGGGACAGGCTGAGAGAGTTGGGGTTGTTCAGCCTGGAGAAGAGAAGGTTCCAGGGAGACCTTATTGCGGCCTTTCAGTACTTGAAGGGGGCTTATTAAGAAAGACGGGGGCAGACTTTTTAGCAGGGCCTGTTGTGACAGGACAGAGAGTAATGGTTTTAAACTAAAGGAGGGTAGATTTAGACTGGATGGATATAAGGAAGAAATTTTTTATGCTGAGGTTGGTAAGACACTGGCACAGGCTGCCCAGAGAGGTGGTAGATGCCCCATCCCTGGCAACATTCCAGGTCAGGTTGGACGGGGCTCTGAGCGACCTGATCTAGTTGGGGATGTCCCTGCTCACTGCGGGGGGGTTGGACTAGGTGGCCTTTAGAAGTCCCTTTCAATCCAAACTATTGATTCTATGATTGTAAAAAAACAATGAAGGGGCACAGGAACATCACAGTGCATCCTACCAATAATGTGCTTAAAACCAAAAGTCATAAAACCCAAAGTTTGTAGAGCAGCAAAGGTAAATAAATTACCATTTTATCTGAAGAAGAATGGTAGGAGCCTGAACAGTTATGAAATGTCGAGAAAAAAAATTATTTTGGCAATGTTTTAGCAAATATCTTTTGCAAACCATAAATGTCACCTGTGTTAGCTGGGGAAGGTTTGATGGTGTCTAACAAGTCCTGGCAGACTGCTGTTTGATTGAGAGGTGGAGGGAGGTTTGAGCTGGCAAGTGGGTGAGTTGGCTCCTGGTCTGATACCCCATTTACAGATTGCCAGGTCCCAGGCTGTTTAACAGTTTAAGAGGACAAATGCTGTTACTAACAGAGAGGGGTGTAGTGAAATCTGTATGCCTTACTGTGTGTTTATATCACTGAAACTACCTGTGGGGGGAGTATCCCAAACTTCTAACTTGATGCATAGTGACAGCTTTTCCTGGGTGCCTTCATACTAGCCGGAGAGAAACTCTTTTGCAGGATGAGCTGAAGCACCTTCGTTTTCCTTTCGCTCAGAAATACTCTTTGGAAGAATGTTTTTTCTTGACTAGAGAGGTGATTATTTTTCTCTCCCTGCATATCTTTATTTTACCTGCCATTTCTGGAAGTAAATTCCCATGTAGTTAGTGTACTCTTTCCACTACAAAGCTCACTGGTCAGGGAGAATCTCTTGTTACTTTTTTCTTTTGTGCACTGAAGGGAAAAAAAAAAAACCCACACTAGAAATAGGAACCAGTTTTGGTGTTAGAACCTAAATCACAGAGCATTCTATGTGAAATTTCTTAAACTTGGTCTCTTTTTAAGGCACTAGCCTGTGCACTCCAAATCAAGTAATCAAGTTTGATTCAAGTGAGATTAGGGCCAAAAATGCAAGCCCCAAAGCCTCTATCCCATTCCTGCTTAAAAAGATTCAAACCTGCTCTTCCACAGGTCAGCAAGTAGGTCTAGAATTGAGTTGTGGGAAAAGCTTACCCAAGAGGCTTATCGTTTGGATGGAAGGGTTTTAGTTTGAATAGGATTAGCCCAAAAGCTACGGCATCTGATCAGGAGTTTGTCCTGGTTAAGAATACAGTGTCAGGAGCAGGGCAAACTCCTCGTGGTTTGAAATTTTGTACTGAATTTCTAGTATTATCTGTTGTATGGCAAGGTCCCTCAATCCTTTAAATAAACCGCCCCCCCCCCCCCCCGCCTTGACTTCTTAGCAATAATGAGAAAAAAAAATTAAAATATTTACGCTTTGTAGCAAACAAGTAAAAATCTCTTCACTACCAGTCAAGATGAATGTTTTTGAGGAGCAGATTGTCATTAATTACACTTCCCTTTTTAAAACAATTTTGTTGTTGGAAGGCTGATAACTTACAATTATAGGTTTTGCAGATTTCTTTGAAGTTATGGTATATTGATTTTTAAACTGATTTTCTTAATCATTCAGAGGGACAGCAGCTGGCCTGTAACCATTCTTGTCTAGCCTGCCGGAAGAGACCACCATCATCACCACTAAGTACTGTATTTGTTGTAATTTGAGTAATGACTGCCCAAGAATAACTGTTGCATCTGTAACTGCTGCCTATGAAGTTACACGTACAGAAAGTCTGAGTAAAACTCAGGCACAGATCTGACTGGGTCTAAAGTTTAAAATGAGATTGTCTTTTGCAGACAAACCTGCAGTCACTTCATTTGCATGCCAAGTAGCTGAATGAAAACAAGTTTTCATTCAAACCAAGATATTAGAGGTAATGCAATAAGCTGTGTTGGGAAAATTCCCCGTAGTTTGGAAGTAGTTGCAAACCCATTGTTCTGGAGTGTGATAACACAAGTGTCTGCCATAAAAGCCTGGATGGATCTGTTGTATTTGTGAAAAGCAGAAGTTTGAGTAGTGCATTTAAATGCATTTTTTTCTGAGAGCTGGAAAGATGCGAGAAGTGTAACGCCTGTTCATGGAGATACTGTGAATATCCAAAAGTAGATAAAATATGCTTTTTCTTCCTCAGTTATATCCTTTCAGAAACTTAGGGAATAATTTCATATGTAGCATGCCAGTCTTGGGCTTATTCTCAGAGCTGACATTTCACCTCATGAAAAGCTCTGATGGAGGAGGAGATTTTTATGCTTCTATTTATTTATTTTTGCTTGGAGCACATCTTTACAACCTCAGTTTGGAGTCTGATGGAGCAAGCATTTATGTCTTTCTGAAGTATTTTCAGAAAAGACATGCCTGCTTTTGTCAGGAGCAGAATGTGCAACTCATTTTTCCTCTGGAGTGTTTACGTGTTACCTGATTTTTTTTTTTGCCAAAGGAGACAAGTTCAGAGGATGCAGCATGGTAACTAGAGGGCTGCTTTGCTAGAGATTGGTCCTCAAAGAGCAATTTAGTAAACTCCAATAATTAGCATAAGCATTCTCGAATGAACTTTACATATTCACATGTCTCACAAGGAAAATACGGTAATTCTGTGGAGGCTGTGGAAGTGTACAGGGAAGCTGACAGGCCTAAGTAGACTCGAGTGGTTCTGCTCTACTTAGTAACGTTGACAAGCTTTCCTCAGGTTTTCCACACACCTTTTGGCTATGGGGCTGTCCCTGACTTTGAAAGCATGTGTGAGTTTCTTGTAGCACATTCCGTTTTTTATTCACCCATGCTGCTCAGCATATTGCGAGCTCAAAGGTTTCATGAGACTTGTCAAGCTCACCATAGAAGAAACAAGGAGCTCCCATGTCCATCTCTTTTTCTGTTTCCTTCCCAACAGCTTTCCCTTGACCTCTCTTTTGGCTCTGCTGGAGCCCTTTTCCCATGAGCTAACTTAATGGAATAAAATGGTAAAAAAAACCCCCAAACTTGGCTCAATAGGTTTCTCCTATATCAGTGAGTTAAATGGGGCCCTGGAAGGGTCTTGCAGAGCTTGGAGCAGAGGAGAAGTGATACCAGATGGCCAGAAATGAGAAGGAGGAGGGGTTGGAGTTGGAGAAAGGTAGGAGCAACAGTAGCAGACAGGGAGGATGGGAAGCAAGCCTTTGGGTAGCAATGAGATATTAGATTGGCTCAAAGCCTGTAAAGCCACAGTTTAAGTTACCATTTGTATTTTTTCAGACAGAAAATAGCTGTGTGATTTTTATGGATTTTCAGGAATGTATTCCAGATCCTATACAGGCACCATCTTTTCATTCCAGGGATGTTGTGCTCTCTTTAAAACTTGTGGCTTCCTACTGATTAATTCAGCAGATGAGACAGTTGGAAGATCTTTCACACATTTGAATCTTTAGCCAAATAGCATTTCTTTTTCCCCAGAGGCATCACAACATCATTTCTACAGCCTGGGAAGTTGTATCCCCCCAATTTTACTTTTTATAACCTTTGGCAGCCTGACCTCACCATATACCCAGCTCATACTGTATTCAGCTAGAGCTGCCTTAGCAGAACTTTTTCATGTATACTAACATTTCTTTCGGCATTTCTAGACACAAACCTCCCATTGATTTATGGCTTCACACCTTTTTAAAATACATAAGGGGTGTTGTGGATTTTGTGTAGTAGAAGGCCTTGAGAATGGCATGAATAGACTACACTGGTGCATTGCACAATTTGATTTAACTGTACACATCTTAATGTGAAAGTTGCCAGGCTTGTGCTGGTACAACAACAGGGAGAGGAGTACTGTGTTTGGTAGAAATAGCTCATTGATGTAAAAATCCTACTTGAGAGTATGGTCAGTTATCATCTGCTGAGTAGGATTCCGGCTGAAATATTTCCATTTTACTTTCAGGTAACCAAGATACTTCCCGTTGTACTTCAGCATTAGAAATAGTTCCTCTTACTGTTTTATGAACATTTCCCAACTACTATCAACGCAAAGCTTAACAAGCTCACTGTAAAGCACTTTTCCCCCTAATATGTTGTGTCTGCTGAAAATTCCTCTCTCGCTTTGTCTCTTACTTGTTTTTGACTGTTGCTTAGTCCTTCTGCTGCAGGCAGCCTTCTGCTCATTGTTTAAACACTTCTTCATTATTTAATTCCACCAACAGTGGGTTTTGGAGGAAGAAATTTGGGGTTTGTAGGTATAATACTTGGTTTCACATATCTGGTACTAGAGCAGTGCTTTACAAATTGCATGTTTCATGCTGACCAGTCTGTAGTTTGCCAGCTTTGCTCCCAGCAGAACAGACTGCTTTTGATTTCAGATGCCTGCCATGCCTTCCCGTGCAGCTGGGATACCTTGGGGAGTAGTAACGGTGGCTCTCTGAAAGCCTAAGAGTCATTCGCTGAAGAGTTCACAGCTTATAAAAGTCCAGTGGGCAGCTCTGCTTATGGAAGGGGAAGTGAGCAGGTGAGCAGTGATGATCTGGCTTCTCTTGCCTCACTTCTAGCAAAAGGAAGTTATCAATTACTTCTGATGTCACAGATGGTCTTCTGTTGAACTTGGCCCATCTTCTCTGCTTTCACTTTTTTTTTTTAATTGCTTTCCTTAGATCTGAACCTCAGGCAAAGGTCCCTAACTCTTTTGCTGTGGTGATTCCACCTGAGTAGCTGTGTGAGTCATGGAGAAGTGGTACAGCTTCCTGCACTGGCTGCCATGGTATCCAGCAGTGTTGCTGTACACACAGTGCTGATGCAGGAAATGCTTACAGGGGGCTTTTTTGGAGGGTGGGAGGTGTTTCTTTATCTTTGTCATGTTACTGACCAGATTTTCTTGGAGCTCAAAAAGTAAAACATAGAGGAACCGTGCAACAACATGTTAAATAAAATTGCGAGCAGAATATTCCAGTGTGGGCAGGTTCCTAACAAGGCAAATAGAAGTGCACGTAAGCAAGGCAGAAGTTTCTTCCCATCCTAGTTACCTTCTCAAATTTGCTTTGTAAAAAGTAGAATCTGAACATATTTCATTAAGTCTGATAGTACATTTATAGTTGCAATGGCTATATCTCTGCAATGGAGTTGCAATGGAGTATAATCTGCGATCTCACTATGGATCTTGTATGAGTCCCCTGCTGTATGCAGTACTTTTTTTCATACCCCTGTTGTTTCTCACTTGTTTTTTGTTCCCCACCCATTACTTAGGAAGTAGCTTGAATAATTCCTTTCTTTAAAAAAGAATTGCTCTAATTAAATTTCTATTCAGATGTATATCTTGCAAGTAGTTTTTAGAAAAGAGTGTATTTCTAGCAAATGTTTCCTGAGTCAATTAAATTGAAAGTTCAAGGTAAGGTTCATGTAATTGAAAAATATAAAGGGTGTCTAAAAGGGAAGATGTGTTTATTCATGCTGCCTACTAGATTCCATGAGGTGGTATTCTCATTACTATTCATGTTTTTGAAGGATAAAGGCATTTCTAATACAGTTGCTGTGCTAACTAGATTTCTGAAGAACAATTTTTGCAGGCTTTTGTTAATATGAGGAGGGCTCATTAAACAAAATTAAAAGGAGGTGATAATATAGTACTGGAATGCATATTTTGAGAACTGATTTCTTGAAAATGAGGCAGAAATTTTCATAGCTTCCTTACAATGGTTTTTCATTTATGGTGGGGTTTCATGGAGTGTACAGTGTATTATGGATGTAATGAAAATTAACTATGATTGAAAATTTAGTTCTGACATTTCCACTTAATTGCATTTTAAAGCAAAAAAATCTCAGTATACAAAATTCTTTATTCTGTAGAGACCTGTACAACTTTCAAAAAGTTAAATGAAGGCAATGCTTATTATGAAGAATATTCAGTTTAACTTTTTTCCCCCTAGCTCCAGTTATAGTCCCGGAAGATATGGCAAAATGTTAAAGCTGTGAAATAACATTAAAATGCCATTTAATGTGTCAAGGGAAACTTTGTTGGTTTTTTTTTTCTCAGATAAAAAGACTTGAATGAAAGCTTTTTCTTCTGTAGTGCTCAAAGGTTTTCAAGTAGATGGAGACGGCTGTTGCTAGCAGCAGATTATACCAGATGCAGAGTTGCCTAGGGATGTGTGCTTTGTTTGCTGGAGACAGGTTTTATTGTCTTGCCTCAAGGCATTAGGTTGAGTCTGTTAGACTATATAAGTAGTGATTTTTATCCTTTGAGTTAGTGGAGTGTCACATGGTGCTATGTGACATTTTTAGGTAATGCATGAAGTAGGAATTTTGTCTTTTTTTTTTTTTAAACTTGGATGTGTAGAAGTAGGTGACCTCTATTGAAGTTTTGCAAAACGCTCAAATATTTACCACTGACAGAAAAGGAGGATTGCAGATTTTGGAGACATGTTGCTAAGTTCCCGGCCTAAGAAATATACTAAATCAGCATTTCATCATAGTTCTTTATCCACAGAAATATTATCAAGGAAGAGAGGAAAGGATTTGTGTTTATATTATATACCTTAGCATGCAAGTAGAGGTCCAATGAGGCTCTGTATGATGAATGTCTGAAGATTTCCTTAAAGTCCAACTAAACAAAAATTGAATATTTTACAGAGATTTGTTACATTTGTGTTAGATATGAGGTAACAGCTGTAATACATTTTCCTGTTATTTCACACTTGTCTGTGTGTAGGATATTTAATTTTTTCCTTCAAAATACTTCATTTTAGTGCAGCAGCCAACACAAGGTATTTGTCAAGATGGCCTGCGATCATCTTTAGTATTACAATTTGTGTGTTCTTGTGATATTTCATTTGAGCTATAATTTGTAAATAAATTCATCCATATTATGAGTATGGAGTGGAAATTGTGAGTAACGGAACTGCGTCTGGTAACAGTCTGTTTGGGTTTTTTTGTTTGGTTGGTTTTTTTCTATGTTAAATTTGCATTTGCTGGAGATCTGCAGCTATTCAGCATAGCATCCTTGCGCTTATTGAACATCACTTTCTCTAGTTCACTCAGCTTGGAGACAGCTCAAGCAAGCTGAAGAGTATAAAATTGTCTAAGCAATTGTGTATTTTGGATAAGATAATTTTTCTGAAAAATGTTATGACATGTCTTAGCCTGTTCCCACATAGCAGTAAACACTTCATGAATCCATATATTGCTGGAGAAAATATGGATTTACAAGGTTCCAGTTTGACAGAAGTCTGCCAGGAGGTTGTGATACAGCATGCAACTGTGAAAGATAGTTCTTAGAGCAACCCATAATATGTCAGACCTAGCAAATCTGCTAAAATTATTCAGTGCTTTTCTTTACTGTTTTGCACATTATAGTGCGGTAGTCATGCTGGGTTAATGTGTTGATGGATGATCTTCAAAGTTTAATGAACATAAGCAGGTTTGGCATCTCAGTGTTTTGTATGCAGCCGATAGTTTTGTTCAGGGCTTCCTGTAGTTTCAAGATTAAGTGATGGTTTGATATTCAGTGTTGAATTCCAAGTGAGTCAAAATATTACTAACAAAGTGAACAGTCTTAACTGTTTAATCTTAGTAATTTGGCTTCCGACTTGGTGCTAAGGTAGCATCAAAGCTAAGGAATTGTGTAAGTTAATAACCAGACAAATGTTTCTCTGCCAAAGGCAAGCAGTTAAAGCTTGAAGATGCTTAATATGTTTTTAGGTAAACATTAATTAAACATTTTTAAGTAAATGCACATTTAAAAGTAAATAAATGTTTTTAAGGAAACATCATAAGACTGATGTAACTGGTCATTTCTGACTGGTACTACATAAAATCTTACGTTCTGAGCTAGAAGTTCCTGTCTGCGTAGGCTGTCCCTTGCAATCTGTGTAACTGTTCTTGAATTGCACTTAATATCTCCGTCCCATCTTTCTTGACCAGATTCTCTACTATCCTTGTGGCAGATAAAGGTTAACTGAATTTGATGAGAGCTTTCAGGGTTGTACTTTTGTCCAAGATACACAGTGGTAATGGTCTCTGTAGATACTCCCCAATCTAAGCCGCGTGTGCTGTAGCCTGATAGCTTCATAGGATCTTTTGGTGTGTTGGTTTGTTTGGTTTCTGAAGTTCAAACACATTCAAGTTGCTTCTGATTTGGGAATGTTTTTTCATTGTGGTTGCTTTCCTGTGTCACATACACAATATGACTACTTTGAAGTTGAAAATGATTGATTTTGAAAATAGTAACATTCTGTCTGTCCTTCTTCAGGAAAGCCCAAGAAGGGAAGAAGAAAGTGGTTCTAGCAGGCTGTGTGCCACAAGCCCAACCTCGTCAGGACTACCTGAAAGGCTTGAGTATTATAGGGGTATGTATCTTTATCAATTAGAAATCAAAGATTTTCATAAATGTTTTCAGTAGGTCAATATAGACATTGTTGCCTTTCTCGTGGAAAAAGCAGCAGAGAAGCTTGGTACCCCTGTTACTCTTCTTTTGTGTTATATAGCACTTGGGCCTTCTTTCATCCAGGGTGATTTGGTTTGGTTGAGGCATGAGGGGAGAAGGAAAGGGATAGTGTTGGTGGAACTGAGTTCCAGTGCCCTTTGTAACCTGAAGATATCCAGGCTTCATCCAAGATGATGAAGATATCCATCACCATATTCTTTAAAATATCACAGTTTATTTGCTTGAAAACAAAGAAATACATCCTTTGTTAAAATCAGTGGAAAAAGTGTAAAAGACTAGAACATATAAATTACACGGACACAGCTGAGGGTTTGGTGGTTGTTTTTTTACTTCACACTGTTAAGCAGAATGACAAATAGCAATGATTATTTTGTTTAAATCTGAGGTAATCCGAAGAGTTAAATCCACTGGTGACTGAGTTGTTAAACAGTTACTAAGCTTTACCTTGAAAAGGTAACCGGAGAGCTTTTGACTTCATTCAGTTAGTGAAGTGCCTTCAGTATCCTTTGGGATGAAGTACTACTGTATAATTGAATCACCTTTGTAA
>WEKW01024647.1:38108-71473 GCA_013389905.1 Sula dactylatra | reverse complement strand
TATTGGAATTCTTTATACAGATGAACTTTGTGCTATTTGAATTTTTAATTAATTATTGCTGTCACTCAAAATGTTTTGTCTCCCAGTTTTTTTTCCCGACTGCCATTCTCAGCTACGTTAATGCCTATAAATTAACTTAGTACCCAGAAGTGATATTCAGGAGCTGTAAAGTGCCACACTATTCTGTAGAGATGATATTACATTGACAGTTACAGCTTAAAGGAAGAAACAAACTTCCCATTCCACTCTGCAGTCTTTCTTTACACAAATATGTGCAAGAGTACTGTGGTGCTCTGTCATCTCTAAGACTGCGATAAACTAAGTGCAACTTACTCTGTGCAGCAGGATAGGAAAAACAAAAACAAAATGGTGAATGGATTTCATCTTGGCTCAGAGGCAACGTATTTATGTAATGTGTAATTGGTCATTAAAGTGAATATAACAATATCTACACATATGAAGATGGGGGGAGGGTGAAGAGTGAGTCACTATCCTTTGACCAGGACTGTAATTTGACTTTTCAGTTTTGGTGAATTTAACGTAGGAAACTTGGGGACCTGAAGTCTGATATTTATTTAGTCTTCTGTTTGTTTGTTTGTTTGTTTTTAAACATTCCTTTTTAGGTACCATGTAATTTCTGAAAATTAGGCTCTTCATCTTGATTTTGTTACTGAGAACCAGTGTTTAGTGAAAAATATTTGTGGTCTTGTATTTATTACAGAAAGATTTCTGTTAGGAGTTGAATTAGGCTGTCAATGCAGTGTTCCCAAGTACTTTTGAATTGGACCTGAAAATACCACAATGTGATCTTTGCAGTAAGGACACTGTCTTCTAACTGTCATTGCTGTGGTAAAATTTACTGTTCTTTAAGTAATATATGCTTCAGCTCGGAAAGGTCTTAAACTTTCAGCATAACTATTAGCAGAAGCAAAGCTAAGAGCAGATATTGTCCATGTTTTCAATTTGTATATTTAAGATTTTCTTCTCATTTTACAAAGAATGTGTGTGAGGGGGTGACTGTATTTAAAGGATAAGAGTTGTTATCTTACTATTGCAAAATATTTTTGAAAAGCAGTTTTGACAGAATTGAGAAATAGAAAATGTTCTGTTGGCAGTAGAATACTGATTCTGCTTTAAAATTTTAAGCATTAAGAGTACAGCTTTGGAAATCTTGCTTTACCACCAGGTTGGTCTCATCTTCTACTTGGCTGAGAGATAAAGTTGATTTATTGTTGCTTATGTAAGTTCTGCTATTTTCTTTTTTTTTTTTCCTCTTCTAAAGAACAGTGTTGTCTGAGAATGTGGTTATTTACCACATTATAACTCCCTTGGGGTGGCTTTGTGAAGGCAGAGTGTGTCAGAGGGCTCTTCTGCTCATCTTGTTATGATGGAGGAGGAAGTTGCCATGTAACTACCAGAGAAATTCTAGTAACTCAGGGCTTGTTTTGATCTGCACTTGAGAAATACAGGGCTGAACTTCAACTGTTCTTTATTTATTACTTGATTTGGGCAGAAGGGAAGGAAGGGCAACTTCATATCCCTGTTATCATTTGTGATGTTACTGTGCTTTTGTGTTTCTTTAAAGTCATTGCCACTTTTTTAAAAATAATGTGGTTGAGGCATTGCCATGGGCTGTATATAAGGCAAACCATAACATAACGTGGCAAGGTAAAGGAGCTGTTTTCTGGAAGAGGGAAGCTCTAGGTAGAAATAAACCTGCCAGGCATTACATAGGCTCACAGCCATTTACACCCAGGCAGTTTCCAACCTTACTCCTTTATGTTTGGAGTAGAGTACCCACTTCAATCTCAAGTGCACGTATGGTATTGCAAAGAGAAATCGATTCTCAGAGCTGTCCTTCACTTTTCGTTTTAAGTTCCTAGAAAGAAGGATATGTGACTTCATCTATGCTGATTGTTTTGAGGGGATTATAGAGGAAGGGAAGGGAGGGATGAGGGGGAGTGAAAGATTTAGTAGACGCGTTATGTTCTAGGACTCACGAATGGCTGTAGGTAACTGTAGTGTTTCCTCACTTCCTGAGTTGCATACATGGGCACGCCAAACCCTTGTTCCCAGTGATAAGGTGAACCATTGGAATGGGATGAGATGTGATGAAATGTAATGGAATGAGAATTTCTTTGACACTTGCCTGGAGTTTTAAGGTATCTAGTGTCCAAATAATGCTACGTGTTGGGACCCCTGACCAGTTTGCTAAGGGTTTGTAGGACTTAAGATGCTTCACAAGCCCTGTGTATCTGTACTTTGAAATCATCAGACTTACTGGACATACTGAAAGCGTGGGGCCTAATGCACATATGTATCCTGTTAACGGTGTACAACAGCTCTGCGGATGAGTGCATCTCCTCACTTCCTGAATGCGAATGTCAGCCCCAGTTCTCCTTCCTTCCCCATCTTCCCCAGTGTAACATCTAGCATCAAAGACTAGTTGTCTGTTGTCATCTGCCATACACCCGTTTCTCAAGGGAAGAATTTCGGCCCATTCTGTCATCTGCACAAAATATATCCAGTGTTGCCAAGGCTGTAATGCCCCTTCTGCTGCTGTGCTGCAAGTCAGAAGGTGCACGGTAGTTTCTGCAGGCTCTTTGGCCAGAGTTGAGCCTGAAGCCGCGGCTTTAAGGAGAAACATATAGCCATGCAATCCTCTCTGCAGGGTCTCCCTGCGTTCCTCTGACCTTCAAATAACCATTTTCTGTGGCTGTTCTATTCTGTGAGACAAGCTTTAGGTAACTTTTTTTAACATCCAGTTTGAAACCGCGTAGCGTGATTAGTGGAAGCGCGGAACCCTCCCGGTAGCAGCACATGTCACTAGGAGCAGTGCTATAGAATAGATGGTTTGGTGTAAGAAATGCTACATAAGTCTATAATTGGTGTACTCTTAAATTTAATGTGCCTCAGTTCTCCATTTGTAAAACTCTTCAGTGAGCAGAGCTTTAACAGTGCCATTATGAAAGAAAATCAGTGTAATCTTACCAAGGTGCCAAATGCCTGTACAGCCCTATCACTGTGTTGTCCTCAATGAGAGTGATATATTGTATGATATTTCTAATGTTCAGGTCATACATGTTTCGGTGATGTTTGCAAGACAGATAATGGTACTTCCCTACCATGCAGTGTTTGTAAGGTCAGACTACATTAAAGATTGCAAGCTTCTCTGCTGCCCTTAAGCTGGAGCCTTGCATAAATGCAAATATCCGATGTGTACTTCATGAAAGACAAATTTGATGGAATTTTATTTTGAATGATTTGAATTTGCTAAACTTCTTGGAAAGCATGCTGAAAGCCTGGGAACAAGTGCACACTGTTCTTCTGTAACTTATGGCCAAAAATGGTTTCATGCAATAATCAAGCTTAGTTAGTACCTCTCAGCTGGTCGACTTTGGCTTTTGAATTGCCATGCTGATGTTCAGATATGATGCTTGAACCTGGAAAGTCAGAAAAGAATTACAGTTAAGCACCTGCTTTTAAACTGAAAATTGGACATGCAAACAGAAACTATTCATGTCCACAGCAGTTACGTACTGTCCTATGAATCAACAGGTGTAGGAATTAATTTAGATAAGAAATACACTTAAGCTCTGTCAGTGTTTAGCAATGAAAATCAGTTGTTTATGTGCTTTTCTGGGGTAGTCTCCTTCCCTTTAAAGGTTTTGTAGAGCCTGCTCTCAGGTTGCCTTCCTAAACCAGAATATTGCCCATTACTATGGTCGGTGTTGTCAGCAAAGGTTTTAAACACAGATGTTATCCCTCTGAAGCCAAAGTGGCTAGTCACATGCCTTTTGAAGTTATGTATTAAGGCCTGGATTTATGCTGCCTAAGTGCTGTGTAATTTGAGAGTCTGTTTTGCTCAGCTCCCTTTATGGTCAGTGAAGATAATTATCTCTAAGATACTTCAGATCTTCTAAAAATCTATATTGACTTTTGAAGCCATGTAGTTCCCTTTTACTGGCTTTAGAGAGGGGATAGACCGAGTAGGCTTTTAACATCCAACATCTGACAGAGCTGCCTAAACAAGGTGAGATGAAACTGAGAGCTGGTGAACTGGAATTAAAATCTTTAGGATTAGGAATAGTGGGTTGTAATCGCTGAAGATAATTTTATCTATGTAGTAACCAATTTGTTTCTTATCTACGTGAATGAAAATCAATGTGTGGAGTTTTCCCTAGGTGAGAAAAAAAAGATTGTTTTACTTCAAGTAGTTACGTATATATATGTATGCTTCCTCCCAGGGTGTTCATGAGCAGCTGAGTGCTGATGATGTTTGCTTCAGCAGTAGCCTCACGCTGTGCAAGCAAGCTGCTGCCGCTTCCTATATCGTGGGTACTCTGTCCTCAGTTTCTCTTAACCCTTGGCTAAGTTTTGGGGTTTTTTTTTCAATAAACGTTTCTAGTCTTCAGTATTTCTGGTCTTAATTTCCTCCTTTACTGGCTTCACGATCTTTTTTTGACAGTCACTTTCTGATACTTGATGTGCTTACACATTGCTTGTGTCACCTCTGAGAAATTTCTCTCTCTGGGAAACTCGCTGTGCCAGGGGAAGGGCACTCGGGGGGAGGGTCTGGGAGTAATTTCTTGAGAGTTGTCACTTTCATGTCAACATCAGAGTAGCTTCAACCTTCAGACCTCATGTGGTGGAAAGACATTTCCACCCGTGCTGAAAGGAAGCAGGCTCTGGCAAGCAACTGCATTTGAACTGGGGGAGAATCCCTGAGAAGGCTGGTTGTGACGAGGATCTAGCTGCCATTTTTAACCAGTGGTGGTATCTGTGTCAGCAGCTGTGAGAGCTGAGACTCATCAGAGGGTGAAACCACAAACTTCTTGGCCAAAAGACAGCCGCTGCTGGCAAGTGTTAGAGATCTTATGCTGTGTCTCTGGCTTGTTTTTATTTGCTGCTGGTTCTACCAGGTTAATCACAGTTCCCCAGGAGAAACACGGTGGTCAACCAGGTGATATGGATCCCTTGCAATCACTTTCAGGAAATGGCATGTCAGATGCAGGAATTATTCTGCCATCTTATGATTTGGAGACAACAGAGAGTGTGATGTATTCTACGCTCACATGTGTTGATGTATCACTGCACTGAGAATCAGAAGATAGTTTGAGGGAAACTGCTGATTTGAATGTCAAGATGCTTCCCAACTCCTACAGTGATATTTTAAATTAGTGGTTTTTTTAATTGCCTCGTAGGCACTCTCTTCGGAGACAGAGAAAGTTCAACTCACAGTATAAGGAGATATTTTCTGAAGGAATTGAAATGCTTGCTTTGTAGGATTTAATCCTCTTCAAATGGGACCAGAATGTCCTTTATCTAACAGGCAGTGGCATGACTCGGGAAAGCACGAGCGCTGTGACAGTTGGCAAAGGGCCGTATGCTTCTGCTGTAAATGTGCTTCCTGCAGCTGACTCCATCTGAAATTATCTCTGAAATTTAGGGGAGAGAAAATGAATACCTTTTCTTTTATCACATAGGCTGCCAGGAAGCCTTACGCATCCCCACCTTTTTTGCAATACATAGTTGCGCCAGATCATTCCTCAGCTTCTTCAGTGGTGCAGCTTGAACCAAATAGCCTTTCTGTGGTGCCTTAGATGCCCATGTAACAGACTCCATTAAAAGGCAATCTGTGTCCTCCAGAAAATATTGGATGTTCATGAATTGCTTGTTTTCAGAACCACCCTCTATTTTCTTATCATGGCTGCAGCCACAGAGAGAAGCATGCAGAGGCTTCTCTCTCAGAAAAAACCATTTAAGACTTTGTATATCTTCACTAAAAAGAGCTAACTGTTTGCTTTTGTGAAGTTTAGCACTTTTTACCTGGCTTTGGTTGGAGGGGACATCTGAAGTCCCTCTCTCCTGTTCTGTGTTGGTCCTATCACTTCAGAAAGATAATGGTCCAAATGTCTTTACCATCCTCAACGTGCATGTCTATCTGCACTCACAGATCACCTAGTGTGAGACTGCAGATGTAGCCTACTACAAGCATGTCTCTGGGCTGTTCACACCTAAAGGTTGTCTGTTGAATGTGATTGTGACAGTCCAAAGAGGACTGGGGGACTTTCTCTGATTGAGAAATGGGCCATGTGTGCGTTCCCATACTCCTTTTCCTAATGACTGCTGCTTAGTTGGAGAGCTCAGGGCTTCTGTCTCTCAGTGGAGTGCTGGCATGTCCCGGGAGGCGCATGGTTTGAAATGTGACTGGCTCACATTTGCATGTTCAGGAGTGACCTGCAGCTTCATCCCCAGCATGGATTGCCTCATGTCTTTCTTGTGTGTGTAAGGTCTGGGTACATACGATTGCTGAGCTGTACTTATGCGTACCTCTGATCCCAGCAGGAAGGCTCAAATATTTTTCCTTTGTCTTTGTTTCAGCTCAGGTTTCATGCTTTGATACAACTCTCTTTTTCCTTGCTTTTTGACCAGCCAGTTTCCCGCTTTGGCTACTCCTTCATCCCACGGGCTTTGCCTGTGCTCTTGTCCTGTATCCATCTCAGCGCAGGCTTCTGCGTCAGCCCTGATTTGGGGTGGTTGCTTTTTTTTTTTTTTTGTGTAGTCTTCTTCAGCTGCTTCCTCCAGTCTGCCCTTAGCATTTGTTCTATCCAAGTCCTAATGGAGAATGATTTGTAATGGACAAAAGGTCCACCATGTAGATGCTTATGCTGGAAACAAGATCTCACAAGACCTGTGGAGCCAAGTACGGTGCACAAACTACATCCAGCAGTAATGTACCCACTGTCAGTCCTGAAGGTTTGGTTTACTGAGACTCATTGCAAAGAAACGTTGAGGAATGGTGTCTTTTTCCCTTCATACACCACTAAGAGCTCCTAAGTCTCTGTGCTTCACGGGCTTCCTGATGCCTGTTGGAGACATTATTGGGTCTCTGCTCAAGAGGGTTTATGAATACCTTTGATACCACTGCAGAATAGAATTATCTGTAAGGCAAGTCGGATGTGGGGAAAGGAATCCTGCAGGTCTCTGTGTATTCAAGAAAATTTCATTACCATGATTTTGTAATTTTCTTATTTTCTTCCTTTTCTTTTTTCTTTTTTTTTTCTCCAAACATGATTCCTCTAAACCTTTTCTCACTCCAGATTCACCTCAGTTTTACTAAAATACTTCTATCTTCATAAACTAAGATTGGAAGCATTCCATATTTTCTTCTTGAGCAGTTGAGGCTTTAGCCAAACAATTTCCAATAATTTCAAATGAAAATTACTTAATGTGGCAAATAACGCATAAAGCAGAATAAACATCAATTTCTAGTCGCAGATCTCATTATCTCTCAGACCTATCATTTTAATTACTTACATGAACTGTCTTCTTGACAGACATATTCAGAATAATTTAATTCATCCAATAAAATGAAAATACAATATACTAGTTGGGTTTTTTTCCCCTGTATCTTTATTTAACAGGGTGTTTGGAGGTATGCAAAAATTCCCCAGATGTACAATACAGAAAGTCATCATAGGTGGTTCAGGTTATGAACCAACAAGGTTTCTTTTGTTTTAAAGTCATTATGAACTTAAGCAGTTTAGTATTGAGCTATGTAGCAGTAATATTTTAGGCCATGTATTTGGCACAGACTGTTCTCTGTATTTATAGGTGTAAATTTGTACGCTTCTGTTTTCAAGTTGCATTTTTTTTTTCTTTTTGAAATTAAGTAGAAAGCCTATATGTAAGTATCTTAAATCATGATTTTTTAACTTCTATCTAAAAAGGATATCTAAACAAGTATGGAAGTACATGTGTGTTCCACACAAATGCTTACATGTGTTTTCTGTACAAGTAGATTGCTAAATATTGATATATGTCTATAATATGAGTGCTCGTAATCCAGAAAAGGTTTTAAATATGTATCTTTTTATAATATTAAAATGCCAATGTTAGTGGTACTTTAAATAAGTTAATTTCTAGAATTCATAACTAGTATGCTCTATTCAGAAATCTGAAGTGGCAGAAATCTCTGTTTAGAAAAGGCTGTATTTCAAAAGGTTTTTTTTTTTAAAAAAAAAAAAAAAAGAAAAAAAAGAAAAAAAAGTAGTTTTACATGGACTCAGTCCAACACCCAGACAAGAAAAGGAACAGACTCCCACTGACTTTAGTTGGGAACTCTAGATCAGACACCAATTACAGATGAACTTTTTTTTTTAGTTGCTATTAGACCAACTGGAAAATGAATGTGAAATAGAGATGATTGTGCAGACGTGCGTTTACAGGAAATGACAAACTCAGTGGTTTAAGGGCACAGAGACTTAATGGCTTTGATGCAAGGGATCCAAGTTCCAGGCTCCTTGCTGCAGACCAGGTTCTGCTCTTGAAGCCTCTGCAACTTGTGCTTTTCTGCTTGCTTTTGAAACAAACTGGAAAAGAAACTCCAAGGAAATTATATTTCATATAACGTACAACTTAGAGAAGCAGTGCGTGAAAAGGATTATTGTGGAAAAATTACAAACTCATTTAAATGTGCAAAGTAGGGCTTTCTGTACTTGGCTTTCCTGCGATATATGTAAGCATATATGTGCATACATAGTAGACATTACATAGAATATGCAGCTTGGGTGAAAGCTGGAGGAAGAATCTCAGCTTTAAGAATTTCTGACTCTTTAATTTTGCAGTGTTAATGCTGATTCCTTCTCCTTAATATACCCAAATCTCTATAGTATATTGGCCATTAACTTTAAATAAAGAATAATCTGTCTAATAACAAATAATAGAACTATTTGTCACAGTATGGGTGAATTTTGGCAAATGTAACGGTAAAACATAAATTTGTTGTCTTTGTTGGAGACAAATGTCATGGTCATTAAATATTATTCCATCTTGTGAAAAACATCGGGGCTTTTCCTTCCATTTCCAAACACTGCCTGCAGTAAGTCCCGGACAATGTCTTGTTCCCTGCAACTTGACCACGGTATTTTTAATTTCTTCCCATGTTCCAGTGTCTTTCCCCTGCAATACTTCCTTAATTTTCTCCCCAATGATCTGCTCTCAGAGTATCCTCGGCTTCTAATGTTCTCTACCATCTACTCTTTTGGTGTTGA
The DNA here is from genome assembly GCA_013389905.1 of Sula dactylatra. Taxonomy (NCBI): domain Eukaryota; kingdom Metazoa; phylum Chordata; class Aves; order Suliformes; family Sulidae; genus Sula; species Sula dactylatra. The sequence goes on along the minus strand of WEKW01024647.1, from coordinate 62,417 downwards.
GACTGGGGAGAGGGAGCATGTAGAGACTGTTTGGCCGCCCAGGTGCTGGCTGCCTGGGTGACTACTACCTTTCACAGACCATGAACAGCAGTTAAGGCCTGAACTCTTTTCTCGGGTCCCTCTTTTCTAGCCATTTGGTGATTTTTGCCAAACTTACAGGAACTTGCTATTCTTGAGGGCAAAATTTGGTTTGTTAGGTGGTGAGTTTTAAAGTTACTCTTGGCAGATGAACCAAGATGCACAGAAAAAAACTGGCCGAAAACACAGCCCCAAACTCTTTACTCCCCCTTAATCCAGAAGAACATGCTTTTGAAAGAAGAGTTTATATAAAATATGTCCAGTTGTTGACTACTTAGATATTGACCTTCTGACTTTTTTTAGGTTCAGCAGATAGATCGTGTAGTAGAAGTTGTGGAGGAAACTATTAAAGGTAAGCATCACACTTGAAATAATTGCAGCTAGCCTGAAAGATGTAGGCATTAGCTAGCAGAAGTGCTGCTGCTATGTTTTTTATCAACCTAATGCTTGCTTTCTCCTCTAGCTAAATGTTTGGGCAGTGTGATACTTTGTCATGTACGCTTTGTGTAAGTGGTAATTTCAGAGGTATTTTCTGGCAGTAGCTCTGTGGCCTGTTGGATGCATAGGTAAATGATCCTGGGGAGACTTCAGGGAATCATTTAAGTTGCATCAATGTAGGTGGGTGTAGAGTACTGTTTAAAGCTTCCGTGCTGTTTTAATTCAGTGCTATATCTCTGCTTTCTTCTGTTTAGTCCTCTTGTGTTGTCTTCTCTTCAGATGTTTTGGCTCACTTCCTTGAGCTCTCCTCAGCAGGACAGATAAATTATCTGCTGGTTTAATGTTCTTTTGTAACTGTGTTCCTTGTTCTCTCTGGCTGTGTTCATGTGTGTGTACACAGAGTACTTTGCAGTGAAGGGGGAAAAAGACAGTATCGTTTCTGCAGCCTGACTAGTAAACATTTGCTATTAAATAAATGTGTTTGTCTGGGTCCTTCTGGGTTGCCTAAGTTTGTCTCCATCAGTTATCAGGCCATAAAAATTACTGTTCCATGAAGCTTTAAATTACAAGGTTTAGTTTAATTGGCTGTACTTTCAATATAAACAAATGTCTGGTCCACAAGGCATTGCCTGTAACTTTAATGCTGGAGTATGATGTTTTTGAAGTACAGCATGAAAGTGTAGAAAAAAATGCAAAATTTTAAAAGAAAAAACAAGCTTCTGTCAATGAATTGTGTACTGTGGTGTAAGGTTGAAAGCCTTAAGATTTCATATTGCTTTGAATGTTTTCAAAAAGGAAATGTGTATGCCCAACCAAAACTTTTCCCAGTTTGTCCTTACCTTACGGCCTCTGTTTTTTTGGGGTACAACATACTGTACCATACAAACAAAGAAGAAACACATTCAGTGTATTCATATTTGTTATTAAATAAGCCAAACTGTTTTCCCAGAAGCATCATGGTGTTTATGACAATGCGTTGGAGATGGGGATGCTTCATGATTTTTACAACAGTACAGTATTTCAGATCCCTATCTGATTTTTCTGAATTTTATTTATCCTTAAGGGTGTAAGGTGGTAACCTGGGTCAGCATGTCCTCCCTTTTACAAAAATGGGCTTTGTAATATTTATACTGACTTCAGACGTTACTGCTTTTTCAGTAACATAGTTACTCAGGTTATTGTGACTCCATATTATACGACTACAAAGACATCAATCTAGTAGCAATTGTTAAAATCATGCTTTTCATTGGATTGATTTTAAGATTGCATTTTACGTATAGATATAATTCTGGAAAATAATGTTCATAGACATGTTAAGCAACAATTAAACTAAAAAGTGTGAATTTTGGGAAAGATTTTGATTCCTTTCTAGTTTACTGTAAGTGATTTGAGTAAAAAGGATTAAATGGGCTGCTGAATTCCATACATAGTGCTAGTTCCTCCAGGGTTTTCTCTGAAGGTAATGGAACACAGGGTTTCAGAAGTTTTATTGGAAAAAATGAACAAAAAAGGCTCCCCAGTGCAAGAGAGACATGGACATAGTGGAGACAGTGCAATGAAGGGCCATGAAGATGGTTAAGAGGCTGAGACTGGAGCACCTCTCATAAGAGGAAAAGCTGAGTGAGCTGGGACTGTTCAGCCTGGAGAAGAGAAGGCTCAGTGGGAATCTCATCAATGTATATAAATACCTGAGGGGAGGGGACAAAGAGGACAGAGCCAGGCTCTTTTCAGTGGTGCCCAGTGACAGGCCCAGAGGCAAAGGGCACAAACTGAGACGTGAGAGGTTCCCTTTGAACATCACGAAACACTTCTTGATGCTGAGGGTGACCAAGCACTGGCACAGGTTGCCCAGGGAGGTTGTGGAGTCTCCATCCCTGGATGCATTCCAAAACTATCTAAAGATCTTAATGTAGATCTTTATCTCATCTGTCTGAAAACAGTGTAATTGCCAGTTCCCAACTCTCCATTGAGATAATTCTCCTAAACACTTTTTATGTGGCTTTACCTTTTTATCCTTCTTCATCAGAAATTGGAAAAGAAGGATGCTTGTGTTTATCATTGTGCTAACAGCCAAAAGAGAATTTTTAAGAGACCCTGTGATGTCTCATTTTTATATCACCCTGACTTTTATCACAAGTCTTATGGAACTTAGAAATTTCCTAATTATCAGGTAAATTATCAGGTGAACTGTCATTGCCAGAAGTGATCTGTAATAACTGTGCAATATTTCTGTGCAGGTCATGTCTGATTAATATTTATACTGTGTCCCAAGATGTATTTTAACTAGAGGCATCTTCAGGTACTTTTACTGTGATATTGTAACGTATAATCTGAAGTCTCTGTACTGCCTACTAGAAGCTAGGCAAATTAATTCAATCTCAGCCTCAGAATTAGGTTTCTCAAAGTGACAGCCACAATCGTGTAGCCAGAGCATGTCAGTCTTCCTGAAAAACAGAACAGTTTCATCGTGCAAGGCTCTGTTTTAACAGTTTAGTAAACCTTGCTTCATCTGCACATTACCCAAATTATAAGACTGGATTGTAGCAATTTTTACATCATTGGGGCACCCTTTTCCACTCATGTGCTTAGTTTCCTGGTAATGACATAGCATGTTAGGCGAGTATTGCTAAGGAGTTGCAGTGTCTGTGAGCTAGGAGAAAACAGGGCTATAACTGATGTACATTCCGTTGTTAAGTAAAACTTCTGTACAAAATGTAAAAGCTGTTTGAGCTATATAGTGTGTCCCGATAAGATGAAGATTTGTCTTTACTGTGAGCCACAGAACGTCTTTATAGGGGTTGCTCAAGTCAGCATTTTATGAACCACTTTAAAAGCTGTCTTTAAAAAAAACATACAGTGTGTTTGTACAAGCTTGGATACAAACATTTTACAGTAGGCAAGATATTATATTTATTCTGTAATATAAAGGAGAAATTTTAACTGCTTAATGCAGAAATTTTCTTGGTTTTGAATGTAGGTCTTCAGAGATTTGGGTCTCTCACCCCCTCCCCATTCTAGATGTGCTAGGTCTCAAATCCCATGTTGTTAAAGCTTTCTGGGGGTGGGAGACATGGAACCAGAGTATTTGTGTACAGTCTGCTTTTAGCTTAGGCCTTAGGGAGATGAGGGACACAGGTTGAATTTAATCCATATTGTGTCTGTCTAACGCTTTCACAAAACAGAGTTTTACAATGGGTCATTAGACTTGATTGTAAAAAAACAACCGAAGGAAATTACTTCAAGGTTGAGCCTTTTATACTTGACATAACCTTTCTTGATTTCAGTCACGTTGACCTGTCTGGCGAAGTTGCCCATCCTTTCCGAGTTTAAACATTAACCAATATTTATTAACTATTAAAGTGTCCTCGTGTGGTTAGTAGTTGTGGATTGTTGATAATTGCAGTGTCAGTCTGTATGAAAATGAGCAGATAAATGGTATCTATATTGTATATAGGCTAAAGTATAGAATTCATACTGGATTGCCTACCTTAGAGTAAAGCATGCCCGTGCGTGCGTTTGTGTGTATATGTATGTAAATGAATGCCAGCATATTAAATAGTATTTGTATGTGCCGTTTGATTTCACTATAGTCTGCTGATAACAGTAGGTAAAATACTCTCTTTTCAGTTTCTGTGATTGTGGGAAGAGCAGTCTTGACTTCAGAAGCTGATGACAAGCCAAACGAAGACTTAAAAATTGTAGGAGTCAGGAGTTCCTTTTTGAGGAAAAGTATCATTTGGCTCCCGCTCAGGAAACTGACTGTTTGTGCCGAAGTGCAGCTTGAGGAGGGTCAGAGCGAGGGTAGTGGCCTCACTGAGTCCCTGTTTCTGTTTCTACGTCCTTTCAAAGGACATAGAAAGGGGGGACAGTTTTGGATGGGTCGTTTTATTTATTTCACTGTGTTGTGGCTTGACCGTGGCTGGCTGCCAGACCCCCACCCAGCTCCTCTTTTGCTCCCCCTCCTCAACAGGACAGGGGGAAAATAAGATGGAAAAGCTCACGGGTCACGAGAAGGACAGAGAGATCACTTACCATCACGGGCAAAACAGACTTGACTTTGGGAAAAAGAATTTAATTTATTGCTGATTAAAAATAGAGTAGGATGGTGAGAAACAAAGAGAAAACTATAAAATTACCTTCCCCCACTCTCCGTCTTCCCAGGCTCAGCTTCACTCTTTCATCCCAGACTCCCCTACCTCCTCCCTCTGAGTGGTGCAGGAGGTTGTGGTCAGTCCATAACAGCTCCACTTTGCTACTCCTGCTTCCCCACACCATTCCCCTGCTCCAGCCTGGGGCCTTCCCACAGGCTGGTGTCCTCCAACAACCGCTCACACGTGGATCCTCTCCAGGGTACACAGTCCTTCAGACACAGTCTGCTCCGGCGTGGGACTCCCACGAGCTACGTGCACTTACTGCCAGAAACTGTACGCCTGCATGGGTTCTCTGTGGGCTGCAGCTTCCTCAGGGCGTATCCACCTGCTCCGGCGTGGTCCTCCACAGCCTGCAGGGAGACAGCCTGCTTCACCGTGGTCTTCCTCCGGGGCTGCAGGGGAATCTCTGCGGGGTTGCCTGGAGCACCTCCAACCCTCCTCCTCTCACCTTGGTGCTCGCAGGGCTGTTTCTCACAATTTTTTCCTCGCTGCCAGGCTGCGTTTTGTCCTTTCTTACCCAGGCTTTCTCCGAGGCCCGTGCTGGTGGCTGAGGGGCTCAGCTGTGCCCTGCGGTGGGGCCATTGGAGCCGACTGGAGCCCCCAGCTGTGTCTGGCACGGGACAGCCCTGGCCACTCCTCACAGGAGCTCCCCTCCTGCACCCCCTTGCTGTCAGTCCCTCCCCACAGACACCCTGTGAATGCTACTATGTCCATAATGGTATTTCTAGGTACTGGTATTGCCTTTTACACTGAGTTTATTGAAAAGTAAAGGTACTACCAGCAAAAATTATGCGAGGGACTGTCTGTATTTGACAGACTAAAAAAGGTGGGGGGGTGGAAATCAGGTTTTCAATAAATGTACAGAACTACAGCTTGTTAGTAACCTGGTGAAATGATCATGGTTGAAAGATTAGATATAAGGAAGAAATTCTTCACTATGAGGGTGGTGAGGCACTGGAACAGGTTGCCCAGAGAAGTCGTAGATGCCCCATCCCTGGAAGTGTTCAAGGCCAGGTTGGATGGGTCTTTGAGCAACCTGATCTAGTGGAAGATGTCCCTGCCCCTGGCAGGGGGTTGGAACGAGACGATCTTTGAGGTCCCTTCCAACCCAAACTATTCTATGAGTCTATGGTTCAGCATCACCCATTTGTATGTATTAATCGCTGAGGTTAACAGCTTAAAGCACTGAGTGTCATCCGCTGCACCTTTCTTGTGTCCCTGGGTTGGAAATTTTGGAGCTATTCCTGTTTAAACAAAAACAGTTATAGATTCTTGTTGTCATCTAAGAAAACGTCTTTATGTGTGGAAAGACTGTCATTACTGAAGCATTTTTTTTCTTCTGTTAAATTAAGAACTACTTTGACAACAGGCATTGACTTATGAAGGACCTGACTTGAAGGTACCTCGCCCTACAGTTTTTAAATGAAGGGATTCTCACTCAGGTGAACACTTCAACGAGAGCACTGGGTTGCATTTTGATTGCCTGTTTCTGACTGCTTAGGAAAAGCGTGAAGGAATGAGTTCAAAATGGTAATACCATTTTCTGTCCCGCTATCAGTTCTGGGAGTTTAGCTTTGTAGACTGTAATTTAAAGAAAACCGGAGAGCATAATGAGGAATATGCAGTAATTATGGAGAAACTGCTTCTGGAAAGACAGATTTTAATTGCTTTTGTAAAACATCAATAATCGTGCAGCTCAACATAAAAATCTTATCTGCTGGGTAAGAGACTTCTATTGTTGTCAGTTAGTTTCTTTTCTCACACCAAAGTTGATTGCAGTTTTTGCTGTGCCTGTTCAAATGCTGTCGGGCATGCAGTGATTATTAGGTGTGTGAGACGATCTAGGATTTTAGGTGGGTTTTGTAATTATTTTTCTCAATGCAGTCCAACCTGACCTGGAATGTTTCCAGGGACGGGGCATCTACCACCTCTCTGGGCAGCCTGTGCCAGTGTTTTACCACCCTCAGCATAAAAAATTTCTTCCTTATATCCAGTCTAAATCTACCCTCCTTTAGTTTAAAACCATTACTCTTTGTGCTGTCACAATAGGCCCTGCTAAAAAGTTTGCCCCCATCTTTCTTAATAAGCCCCCTTCAAGTACTGAAAGGCCGCAATAAGGTCTCCCTGGAACCTTCTCTTCTCCAGGCTCAACAACCCTAACTCTCTCAGCCTGTCCCCATAGCAGAGGTGCTCCAGCCCTCTGACCATTTCTGTGGCCCTCCTCTGGACCCGCTCCAACAGTCCCATGTCTTTCCTGTGCTGAGGGCTCCGGAGCTGGACGCAGCACTCCAGGTGGGGTCTCACCAGAGCGGAGCAGAGGGGCAGAATCACCTCCCTCGACCTGCTGCCCACGCTGCTTTTGATGCAGCCCAGGGTACGGTTGGCTTTCTGGGCTGCCAGTGCACATTGTTGGCTCATGTCCAGCTTTTTATCCACCAGTACCCCCACGTCCTTCTCCACAGGGCTGCTCTCAATCCCTTCATCCCCCAACCTGTATTGATATTGGGGGTTGCCCTGACCCAGGTGCAGGATCTTTGTCATTTAACAGTTGCTCATTGTTAAATGAGCCTGTGATATGCACAGAAAAGATGACTTTTTCTTCCAGACCCATATGTGCTCTTTTCCACACCTTCAATGAATGACCATTTTACAGCATCCCTGTTTTTTTGTCCTATTCACATTGGTTAGACTCAGATGAGTTTAGCTCTGTTAGAGAATTCTCATAGCTGGTAAATGCAAAGAGTACCAGTGTAATTTAGTTATTAATTTAGGAAGAGTAAAAATAGCTGGCAAAGGAGTAGAGATGAAAGTAAAAGCTTGCTTGTGCATACAGTGATAGGCTCAGCTCAGCGTTTCACTTAAAGCTAAATTTGTTCTCTTCAACCTACACACCCCAAAACATTAGGCGAGTTACTTGTACTGCTGCAGCTGGCTCTGACAATCCACCCTTCAGCATTTCCCTTCCTCAGAACAGAGCCTGTTTCATCTGATTCAAAATTTCTTTTCCTTGAAAGTTTCTATCCAAAAATCTCATGAGGTTTTGAGCAACATCCTTGATCCTGATCAAATGCATTTCTTCAGAGAGAGGTGAAGACAGCGGGTCAGGGGAGCTCTTCCTGTAGTCGATTCTTAGTGTTGTCCTTCTGAGCTGTCAAATTGTAGCCAGCATTTCGAGTTTGAAGCAGATTTAACGTTTAGTCACTTTTTCAGAAAGACAATAACATCACACGATCTCAAAATAAGTAGGGTGAAGGTACTGAATCCTGAAAAAAAATAAATAGTACCTTAATTAGGGCATTTCAAGCGCTTTTGTTGTGAGAGGGGAAAGTACTGTGGATATGTCGAAAATGTTCTTGATTTAATTCTATGAAATTTTTATATGAACAGTAATTCCTCGTTAATAGTTATCTCCTTTTCTCTTTTGCTTGTTGCACTCTACCGTTTTAGTGTTTACAGGTATTGTTACGATTGAAGGGTACATTGGAGAAATACCAAGAATAAAGAGGTATTGTATGTTTAATGGAGAGAAAGTGATGTATGAATTTTCGCAGTCTGGGCTACCTGCAGAGCTTTTTTCTGAAGTTTGTGAACCGCCTCGCTATATTTAGTATCTTGTTTTTGACATTAAGTAAAATGAGTTTTAAAAAACCCCTGTTTTTACCAGCGTGACACATTCTGAAGTCTTCCGGAACAGAATTGTTGTTGGGTGGTAATTCCAGGTGCAAGGCTTATTAGATAGATGTATTTCAAGCTAGTAACATATGTGCTGTATGCTTGTACCTACAAGCTGGTATCTGCACCTTTCTCTGAAGCTTTTTTGAGTTGGCATAGGGTGCAAGGTAATTTTTTATGAAGGAGTTCTGAATTGCAGAGGCTGGGTCAAACATACCACCTGCTATCAGCAGCCTGATGGGACTGGTTGCCTGGCTCATGGCATGCTTTTTTCTGTGATATTGTGAGACACAGGGAGAGATCAGTAATTCTGACAGCATTAGTCTGAATTCTTCCCTGCCTTGTAATGGACCCAGTTCCTGCTTACACCAGCGGGAGGAGGAGTTTGACTCAACATCCCCACCTTTGCTGATCTAGAGGATGAATAATTTACATTAATTCTTGGCCAGGAGCAGGGCATGTATCTTCCAGTTAGATTTGGCTGTTCTTTGCTCCCTGTATTGACTTGAGCCAGTAAATCCCACAGATGATACTCAGGGATGCCTTCACTATGTAGCTAATATGTTGCTGGCCAGCTGGGCTTGGTTTGGGTGGGAGCATTCACACAGCAAATCCTTAAGCCGATTAGTGTCCTTGTTGTTTCTGCACTTGTGTGTGTCTGGCAGCATGTGATTACTCTGGGGAGCTCAGGGATTCCTTTGCAATCAGTCATGTCTGCTGTGGGACAGCTTGTTTGTGCCACAGGGCAGGGAGAAAAAATAAGAGAGGATCTTAGGGTCTGTCCTTGCTACATGTCAGCTGCTTCCATCAGAGGTAGACCAGGGCTTGGGCTCTAAGCCTGCCTATCCACTGTGAGCTCACCAAGTCTGGGTTTAAAGCACCTCCAAATTGAAGAGGTTTGGACTCAAATATGAGCAACACTCTGGGTTAGCTGTACAGTGTGTTTGGCAATTTGTGTTGCATCCTTGTATTTCACATGCTATTTTTTCTGTTAATCCTGCCAGAAGATCCAAAATAACTTGTTCAGAAGGTTGGTTTTACCCAGTAGTTACAGAGTTAGAAGACCATAACTCTGGAAATAAATCCAATAGTAAAGTTTTGTAACAGCTCCTGATTCGCCTCTTTTGCCTTCACACATATTTTTTTATTTGATCTTCTCAGGCTCTGTTTTCTCTGTAATACGTTTTTGACTGGTTTTATTACTTTCAGTTAAGTTTTCTAATTCGTTTCACCTTTTATATTTACTTGATCCGCCTTTCAGTCTTTATTGCTGCTTTTGGTGGCTCTTTACACTTCTTCCTTATGTTTTTCTTTGGGGAAATTTACTACTTTGTTTTCCTTTCTTACAGCCTTGCCTTCCTTAGCTACACTGCTCCCCTGTGCCATTTTTTCCAGTGTTAGCCATAAGGAAAGGAAGCTCTGTATTCATTAAGAAGCAAATAATGGTAGAAGGAAATATGTGCAAGAGTACATGAAATAGCGCTTAATCCTTTTCCCTGAAGATGCTGGAGAAGATCTAACAGGCTGGTGAGAGACAGCTGGGAAGTATAGAATGGTACATTGGCAGCCTTGTTGTGAGGAAAAAAGTGTCTTTCAGGAAATGGTGAATAACCTCTAAGTATAATGATATAACTAGGAAAGGGAAAGAGTGGGTAACAGAACAAACTGAAAACAATAGAAATTTTGCTGCCAAGGCTGGGGTTTCCTGCATCTTTGAGGATTTTCTTTAAATTCATGTTTTTGAGCTGCTTGAGTTATCTGCACTGAACTTTGAAGCTAACAGCTAAGAAATACTGCTTTGTGTTGGCTTGGAGTTGTGTTTCAGTGGCATGCCGTGTAGCTCCAACGGGATGGGCAGGGTTGGGGAGGGACCCTCAATGGATGCCCTCTTCCATCTTTCAAGCAGACATTACTTCCCAGCAGCTACTGAGGGGTGCCAGCCTGCAGACTTGAGCAAAGCTGACTGTTTCTGAAATACAGTAGGTCTATTAATGTCTGATAGATATTTGCAATGCTGATAGGCAGTTGTTAAAGTTAACTAAAGATGACTAAGTCAGGCCACTTCCCCCTCACTTTGAACTAGCAAAATACCAGACCAATTTGAATCTGTTTGCGCTAATATCGTTAACATGCTTCTGTGGGTCTAGGTCGCAGGGGTCTGACAATAGCCTGAGGTTCACAGCACATTTAATGTTGTTACAGTCTTATGGCAAAGAAATTCCATTACCTATTCCCTTCACGTATTTGTATTTCAGGCATTCTCTATCACACTCCTGATCATCTACTATCAAAGGTGTATGTACATGCTATCAACATTATGTTACTTTTTTGTATCCTTTTTAACAAGTTAAAAAGCCTTGAAAATATTTTCATTTTGCACACTGGTTTATCAAACTGACACATTTAAAAGCCCTTTTTTAGACGAACAATGGGATTTAATATCCTGATTAATTCATTCCAACCTCATCTTCTCTGTGAACAATGCCAAGTAATGAGAATTGCGTCTACTGACTTGTATGTAAAGATGAGTTTAATTTTAAACAGTCTGTTCCAAAAACTAGAGAGCTCTGATTCATTTTAAATTGTTTCTGGCTTGATTTCATTTACACTTGCTGTGAGTGATTCTGCTCTATAAGCTTCTGCATTGAGCATGGTTAACACTACTTTTGTATTGTAATCTGCATTAATTATCTATTAATTAGTGAAAATCTGCTGTCAAGCATGACCTAAACTGCTAATTAACCTTTCAGTTTAATAGAATTTTATCTGCTGGTAGACAGTGTGGAAAGTAGAGAAGTTATCTTTATGGCAGAAGAGGTTTATAGGACTAGAATGTTTAGGCTCTCAAATATAACCTGACTAGATCTGTTTGTCATCAAGCTGTGTTTCAAAGCTTGCATCTTCCAGTAAGCCATCAAAAAAGGAGTGATTTTCATTTGATATCTGAGATAGAGTACCCATTGTTAAGGAAACAGAACTGTGATTAACTCCGTTTTCAAAAATGTTTTTGTACCAAACTTTAAAAAAAAAAAAAAAAAAAAAAAAAGGACTTCTTTTAAGTTTGGTACACCAATTCTGCTTAGTTAAGTTGTTATCCAACCTCTGAAGTCAGAAAGAAGGTAACTTAATCAGTTAATATGCTTTAGAATGTTTTGCCCCATTCTAAGTTTTGAAAGGAGGTCGTAAATGAGATTTATAACTACTGGTTTTTCTGTTATGGTTGATGTTGGTGTGGGCTTAATAATGCTGGTTAGACAGTTTAAAAAAAAATGTTGCTTAACCTCTTCCTTATTGAATACGACAAAATATTTATTTTTAAGTTTTCTTGAAATAAATATGAGGAAAAAAAAATCTACAGCATGTGAAAAAGTATGATTCAGTGTTTATCAAATTATGTTTTATTAATAGTAACAATGCTGTAAACAGATGCTTCAGTGATTACTTAAAATGAAACAAAATAGTCCTTGTATAGAGTAGGGGAAAAAGGATTTAAGGTCATGAATACTGTAACTGAGGGTGGTGGTTTTTTGCTTTTCCTTTTTTTGAAAAAAATTGAATTAAGTGTGTCTGCAACACATATCACTGTAGTTGGATATGCATATCCTGCTTGCTTTCTGTCTGCTAATACTCATCTCCCAGTACTGCTGTTTTTTAATACTCTGGTGTCTGGAGTGAAAAGTACAGGGATGTTATCATTCTTGAGTGCAACGCAGGTTTTGCAAGCCTCATTTTAACTTGAAATTTAGTGTCATTCAGTAGTAATATAGAAAAAACTGTGGCCATGAGGCTTGTGAAAAGTAGCTGCCATATTTGATTGCCAGGCCATAAGTTTCCTGAGCTCGGGCATGAGGTCAGCATGGGTGTTAGCATTCAGTGGATCATGTGGGAGGTGGTCGCAGAGCTGGGGTTTCCTTCCTGAATTAAGAAAGTCTCTGAAGGCAAGAGAGGCTTGGTCTTATGCTCTCTAGTGAGTTACATTCGATGTGCAAGTGTCCTAAGTTTAGGGTTGGTTTTTTTTTTGTTTTTCTAATGTATATGGTAACCTGCCCAGCATCAGAGAGACAAAGATCTGTAAGAAGATAGGAGTAGTACTTTTGGTTAACAAGATTTTCTAGACTACCATAGTGTTTATTTTTTTTTCTGTTTTCCTAAGAAAACACGGATTATAAAGTTGTGCCTCCTGCACAGGTTTGCCTTTATCTCCATTTCCCTCCCGCCTTACTCTGTTTTAGTCCTTTGGCAAATTTCAAACAGATTTGTGACAACTTTTGTAGTCTAAAGGATACTCTTTTTCTAGAAGTTTCATGAAAAATATTTGCCTCTCTGATTAATGCTCCCAGTATGAGAAAGGGAGAGCATGAGCTAAATTCTTACTAGAGAGCAGTAGTTCACATAAGCTGTTTGGTGTGACGGTACGCATTCAGAGGAGATCATGCTTCACTGATTCGGCGCTCTGAGATGTTACTTGTTTGGGGGAAGGTTCTTTTGTGGTTTGTTGGTTTTGTTTTGTTTTTTAAACTTCAGAATGGTGGTTTCACCCCAGTTCTGAATGTATGAATTTTAAATTTTGCGTAGCTTGTTGTTATGTTGTTCAGCCTTATTTTTTAAGAAAACTGTACATCATTCCACTAGATTTTTAGCCATAAATCCAAATACAGTTTTAATATGGTAATGCAGTTGAATATTTAAAAAATGGATAAACTGGTTTATTCCAAATAAACCACAGTATTAGGAAATAAGAAAAGGAATGTTCTCTGCTTCTAGTTTAATTTTTATGCCTACCATAATGCAATCAGTCTTGTTATGCAAGTAAATGAAATGGCACCATGCTTGTGACTCCTTAATGAAGCATTGGATTATAAAATAACTGATTGTATTTTGAGACAAAGATATTGCTGTTATTGTCATGAAAATGTAGAATTGTGAATAATCCAGCAAATGTTAATAGCACAAATACCATTTTACTAAATTTGCAGCAGGATGAAGCAGTAATGAAGTTTTTGTCAAATGGAACTGCAAAAATAATGCCTTTTAATTCCCGTTGACGTTTTGATGTCACCTTTTAGTATTAACTTTTATGATATCAGGCCAGAGCTGCTTACTACTTCATTAGATTACATTTTTGATAGAGAATTCTCATGTATCTTAAAAAGACCCGAGAAAGATGGTATGCCAGAAGTAGTTGTTTATTTCCAGGAGGTTGTTGCCATATCACAGAAATAAATTCAGAGTGTGAATGCCGCATTATTAAAAAATTAATGACTCCTCTAAACAGGCAGTGGAGAAAGACTTTAACTGATGGATGAATTAGTTTTGTAAATAGCTGTTGGTAGTGCAAGTTAGGAGATTAGATTGAAAATGTTTTTTAATTGATCTGAATTGGTTATCTACTTTGCTGTGCTAGATGTAGCTCAGGTAGTACTTCATAGTTTCATGCTTTCCTTTTGCCCCCTGCCCTTTTCTTTTGTAGGGTAGTTTTTTTTCTTTTCTGACATATTTGACAGATTGTAGGTGTAGTTTCATGTATTATCAAAGAGTTTTCCAACTTCAAGGGATAGATGCTTTCTCTTTTTCCTCCACTCCAAGCAGTGGTGACTTTCCACTTCTTTTCGGGTATCTAGCATTAGCTTTCCCTTGCTGTCTATTATATGCCTGTTCTAGGCTTTGTGGAATAAATGATACAAGTCTTATAACTTGGGCACATTTTACCCTACCTGTTGCAATAATATACACTTCATTGGTTTTATTCTGCATTGTTAGGTCTTGCTTCTGAATATTGGCGAACCCTGTCTTTGTGCTCTTTAAATATAGGACCTGACGTGGTATGACTGATGTATTGTTGTAGGGAGTTGGTGATAGTATTTGTATTTTACTGTCTGCATATTAGTGGCTTCAGGAAAGGAATTGTGAGGCAGTTTTCTGACCTGCAGTCTCCTTGGCATGGGAGGAATATGAGTAAATCTGGGTAGTCAGCTTTGCTGTGATCATGTTATCAGGGTATACTTCACAGCACTTTCCCTCAGACTTACACAGTCACATAACTTTGACAGAAATGTATTGGTTCTCCAACTAATAAGCTAAAAATATTTAGTTGTTTATTACCTACTAATTTAGGTTTGAATGAAATTTTGCGGAAAAATATTTTAATTCTGCCATACTACTTATTTAAATATTGCTTTGTTGATAGTTGCTTGAGAATCAGGAAATGAAACTGCTTAGATCATTTTAATTGAATAAACCAGCAAATGCAAGTGTGAAAAGATAATTGGATGAAATCATTTGTTCATTTGAACATGATTTATTTTACCTGTTAGTGTCTCTCTTTATATGTGCCAGCTGGTGGAAATAAATTACTACATCTCATTCTCATTTTCAATCTTTGAAGTATAAACACTTCTTGTAAAGAAGAGCAAATCAAAACAAATATTATGGGACTTGTGCTTTGTATTGACTGCATTTTTGTGCTTCATTTGAAGGTCATTCTGTGAGACTGCTGGGTCAGAAAAAGGATAATGGAAAGCGTTTGGGTGGAGCACGACTGGATTTGCCAAAGATTAGGAAGAATCCACTGATAGAAATAATTTCCATCAATACAGGGTAAGGATCTTCCACGCTTACAAAACATTCAGTACTGCCAAGGAATTCAGTTTATCTCTTTCTGCAGGCCTGGTGTATTAGTCCTAAGTTACACTGAAGGAGGCAGGATGACCACTTTTGAATAGTAAAAGATTTTAAATGGCATTCTTTCTGGAAAATAAATCCCTGCTTGTTTGGGTACAAGACTTCTGCTGCTCCAGGGCTGCATATAGTTATGCAGTCCTCTTCGTAAGTTCGTGTAACTCTCAAAAGAAAAAGTCCAAAGAAAATTGGAGAAGAAAGAAGCATTCAGAGTTTTTCTTTTTCCTGTGCAATTTTGGTTTTTAAGAAGGCAGTTCCAAATAGCTTTAGTAACTCATTAAGATCTGTAAATGTCATTAAGATCTGTAAATACCTGATTGTCAACCCAGATGTATTAATGGCTAAATTAGGTATAGTTATTTCCTTTTTGCCCCTCTAATATGTTTGTAAAGAGTTACCATGCTTACATTTCAGCCTTTTCTTTGTTTGGATAAGCTACCCTCTGCCTATCAAGCAAATCTGGATGCCCATTTTTCCATAAGACTACAAGCATTTTTCTGTTCTGTATTTCTATTTTGAGGAATTCTATTTTAATCTTCTTTTCCTTGATGCTTTCCTTTTATCAACTCCCATTTGGTCAGTTTCCTGAAAAAAATACCAAAACAACAACAACAACAACAACAAAAAAAAAACCCAAAACACCCAAACCAAACAAACCCCAAACAAACAAACAAACAAACCCCAAAACCAAAAATCCCACACAAGTCCTCTTCTGATTTCCCATCTTACAACTACATACTTACTTTATGTAGTAATTTCCCAGGTGGTAAAATATAAAATGCATTGCTGTAGGCATCACAGGTAAGTGTGAACTTATTGCATAGAGAAAAAAAATGTAGATCTTGGCTCTCTTTGTTTTGAGTTTAGTCTAGTATTTTCATAAACATTTCGTAAGAGAGGTTTGCTACTATCCTCTATCTCTCTTACTTGTCTTTAAGTAATCTCTTGCCTCCATACTTTGCTCTAAAACCTAGTGTGCCACTTCGGTCAGAATACCAGTTCAAGGCTTAGTGTGGTGGTTACTTTTTCTTCCTCTGACTTATGGTAAACATACGGGTGACATTTTGTTATATTGCTGAATTTTAATACCTTTTTAAACTGCAGTTTCATGCATTCATTTTTTTTAAGTCTGGATATGAGCTGGTGCAGTTACTTTAAGTGATCTAAATTTTTTTCCTTATTGTCTTTCCTGTTTGACATCTTGTTTGTGCCCATGTGATCAAAATTCTTTTCATGATTAAAAATAAGCATTCTTCTATGTTTGGTTGTGTCTGAGTTTCAGATGGTATAAATTTTTCTTTTCCATTAATATTTATCATGATCTAATGTAATAATGTCTTTCTAGTTGTAACTGTTGTCAAGGATGCAAACTGATTGAGCCATGGACTTGTTTACATGTCTTTTGATTTGTAGTAGTGCATTTAAGATGGTAAAATGTATTGCTGTTTCCAATACCAGGTTATTGCTAGCCTAATTATAGAGGTTAATACAAGCAGAGTACCGTAGGGTATATACGAGTGGGAATAGGTGGCTGATGAGAAAGAGTAACAACCCACTGAAAATTTTGGGTTTTTTTAACGTTTTTAACTTAGAATCATAGAATCATTTCGGTTGGAAAAGACCTTTGGGATCAAGTCCAAACGTTCCAACAACTTATGTATTTTCATGGGTCTTAAATTCTCTTCCAAGCTGATCAAACTGCAGACAATTAACATCTCCTTAAGACGTTACCTTTGGAAAACCTTTTATTTAGAACCTGTTAGTTTACAAACACTAATTACTTTGCTTAGTAGTTATTGCTGTTCTCAGGTCAATAGAATATGTTATTTTATACCACAGGATAATCTAAAAAATACTAGAAACCACAAATACATATTTATTTCCTGGAGAATGAAGTCAAATATGACTTGATAAAACAGGAGTATTCTGAAAACCTCAAACAAACAAGTCAGTTGTATAAGAAATCTAAATTAACTAATGTCCTATTTAAGTTATATCGCATGCTTAGGGAATCCTGTCTGTCTTGAAATACAGGTTATTGCGTTTTCCTGTCCTTCTCTTCCCCTTCCCCCTCCCCAAGCTCTCCAGCTGTGTATTGCAGGTGACTTTTTTGGTTACTACTCTGGGTTTGAATATTAAAGCATAGCTTTGGAAAGGCAGCAGTGCTCAGCAGTTGCTGAAAATATAAAAATATAATCAGTGAAGAACAAGACACAGTATGTTTTACTTACTGTGACTTGACTGCGTTCACTTTGTCAGCTTTGCCGTAGTAGTCTGGCTATGGCAATTTTTAGTACCGACACCGCATTTGATCTGATCTGTTTCCTCTGTGTAACGACTGGAGAAAACTTGGGAGATTAGTTTTTGGTACAGTGCTCTTTACTGAGAGATGAATTTGGGTCAGACTAGAAAGTCTAGAAATAGTAAGAGATACTTAGTTAAAAATAGGGATTTCCTTTTTGGAAATACATTTGTCTGATCTTGTTGAGTGATTGTGTCTGGGAGCAGCACGAGCAGGGCTGCTCCTTGAGGGAAGACAAGAAGAGACTGGAGGATGCCGCCAGCAGAGGCAGCGCCCGCACCAGCGGGACACCCCTTGCCATGGGCCTGAGCACTGTGGGCACAGCTGGGGGCTGGTAGTAGCACCCATCAGCAGTCCCAGACATGACAAATGATCAACCAGGGCCTGGGTCTACCCAGGGGCTCCAGTCAGGATTAAAAGGAAATGAGCTGGAGACAGGGATGGGGAGAAGGCTACATAACACGCGGGTCAGATCCATCCTGGAGGTGAGCACAGGGCTGGAGGCAGGTATGGTATTTAAGCTCAAGCCAGGGCTGGGGACACGGGCCTGAGCTTAACTGGGGCTCCTGGCCCAGAGAGGGCTGGTGGAGACCGCAGCTGAGGCTGGTCAGGTCAGTTAGGGCCTGATGGTGCCCACAGGGCCATGACAGGTGGTGGTATATTACCATTTGCATGTGGGGTTTTAAAGATCTCTTGGCCTCTTCTGTAAATCTGTCAGGGAAGAAAAGGCTTGTTGGAGCATGTGTATCCCTCAGCCCCGAAGCGCTGGGGTCTTTGACGACTCATGCTAACCCCTCTTCCTCTCCAGTAGTACAAATACCTTTACGTGTATGGACACAGCTGGAACTATTCTTCTGAGAAATCAGTAGGACCAGTTTATTTTTGGGAGTCTTCGAACATGCTGGTTCTTAAGATATCTCTCATTCTCGTACAACTGTGTCTTGAGAATGTGGGTGCAATTGAAATGCAGATAAGATTTGTTTCTTAAGATGGTGTCAAATACTTTTCAGTAACTTTGACTCAGGACTTCCTGTTGTTGATTCCTTCTTCTCTCAAACATGGAGGAGAAAAAATTTCCAGTCCTGAAGGGTTCTGTCTTTGTGAACTGTGAACTTCTATACTTACCTGCACACAAATGCATGCCGGCATATGCACGCGTTCCTCTGTGTTTGTTTTCCCCAGACTGCTTCTGTACCTGAGCCTCTTCAGCTGTTCCTTTGTATGAATCAAGTCTGTCCTATCAAGGGACAAACATATTAAGTCTCCACTACAGTATGCAGTCCATAATAATAGTAATTAAAACCAAACCAAAACAAAACCCCATTAGCTATGGAATATCTGGGAAGATGAGTGCTGCTTCTGCCTGTTGTGAGCCAGCTCAGAGTTTTCACACAGTGGCATGTTTGTCCCTAAAAAGGTGTCTCTGTGCCCTTAGAGGGACCTGGATCTTGGTCAGTGTTTGGCTCTTTTTCGGAAGTACTGGGCAGTTTTTGTACTGTTAGTTTTGGTTGCTCTGAGGTTTGCTGTTTTCTTATTTAGAAATCCAAGCTATCTTTATCTGTTTAATTTAACGTGGTAGTTAGTGGTTTCTGTCAACAGACTGTGACTCTAGAGAAAACCTTCCATCCCAGGAGCAACATGTTTCAGAGTTTCCAAGTATGTTTGCAGAGACTATGGTGAGTACCAGAATAGGGGCACAGGAGACTTATCAGATTTCTCTGACAAACAAAGATACGTTAGTGAATCTTAATTCTTCCATGTGCCAAATATGTAAGGAATCCGTACCATCTCAGTATCCCATACAAGCTGTAGATCGACCTCTGTCATTTTTCCCTAAGGAATAAGTGACCCTTTCTTCCTGTGTTGTTTGCTGTCTCTGTTATCACTTAGAAAACATTTTTCAATATTTTTCAAATCTATTATTCAACTTTTTTTCTATAGAATAGGCAGTTAATAAAAAACAGTGATTGCAGCAGAGCTTGGATAGATGTCTTAGCACTGCAGAACTTACTAGATACTATTAGTGGATCTGAACCTAGAAACAGTGATTTGTTCCCATCCTCCAAAATAATTTTCTGCTTTGTATTAACTGCATTTGATTCAATCTCTTTAACTTTTATGTCCTAAGCATGTATTGTACCGGCCGTTGTACTGGAACAAGCAAGGCAATAGTAGTAGAACAGCATGTTAAATACTGTTTGGAGAAAAGGCATAAAGTTGTTCACTAATCTCCTAATGTGAATATTCCATCTGTTAGTTTGAAGTGAGAGAGGTTCTCAAATCCACTTTGCATTACAGCTTCATTTTGGTCTAGGGAAAAATCTTTTCTCCTCATGATCTAACCTTCATTAGTGCCAGTCTCATAACCTATGTAGCCAAAAAAAGAGGACATAGACTTAAATGAAATGCTTTCCGCTTTATAATTTTTTTTTAAATGTGGATATCTGAAATATTTTATTTAGTTAACTTTTGTCACATTCTAAAACTTCTCAGCACTAGATGATTTTCTCCTTACTTACTTTTGGTTAATAACTAGGTACCTGTGAGGTGTTAGGTTACAAAAAAACAGTAAAATAATGCTGGTCAGAGGTCTGGAGAGTCTGGTGGTATGTATGGATTCATTTTGCTATAGGTAGTCTTCATTGAATCAGCACATATTTCAGGCTGCTTCCAGTATTAAAAGCAGATCATATTCTGTTTCTTTGGTTGCTGCAGTTGGTTGAGATCTCTCATGAACAAGAAATATCAGTGGCTTTCCCCATGTGGCAGTACGTAGGGAGGCAGCGGCAGAAATAAGGGGTTTGCAAATAGAAAGATCAGGAAGACAAGCACGTGGCTCTGTTTGCCACCTCTGATGGAGGGGTAATTGTTGCTTCAGAATCATTTGATGCCAGTACACTGGCAAATGTGTAGAGTCCAGTTAGAACAATATTTATTCTATTGCTGGCATAAGGTACTCCAGTGAGAGATTGAAGTCCTTGGGAGTGCTTGAGGATGCTACAGTTTTTATCAGTGAAACATCTAGTTATTAATCTGACAGCACTGCAGTGAGTCAGGTGTTAACCAGGCTCAGGTGCAGCAGCAGGGGCCCGGGCACATGACATAGGACTGAACTGTGTTGAACACCGAGTTGGGAGATTGGTCTCATGCAATTTTGGGTCTGTCTTTTTTTGTTTGTTTTGTTTTATGTGGTTTTTGTTTGGGGGTTGTTTTGGTTTGGGTCTTTTTGTTTTGAGGATTAGGGCTGTGGCTCAGGGTATACAACTCTCTTTGCAGCATTGGAAGCTAGAGTAAGTGCCTGGCCTTGCNCCCCCCTTCCAATTCATGTTATTTCCATAGGGGTTGTTTTACCTGGTTGGCTCTTGTCCAGCTGTATCACTCAGATTCTGAGTGGCTGCCCTGCAGTGCCTTGGGCAGTGCTGATCCTGCAGTATTCTGCTCCTGCCGTACCATATCACAGTGTCTCTTCTCCAGAAGTCAGGTGAGCTCTTCCCCTCCTTTCCACTTTCATATGAGACCCGTGTACCACAGAGTGACTGCAGATCCACACTATTATTTGGCACTGTGGAGCTCCCAGTAAGAAAAAGAATGTGATCATGAACCAGGAGGATGTGAATTACAAAGCAGCACCCTGTGTGATTGTCTCTTATTTAAAATGGATATTTAGCAAAGTAGTATAGAAATCAACTAGAATTGAACTAATTTTTCTACTAGAATTTTTCTAATTACAGTGACAAATTACTATTTGGGAAGGCCCTGAAAAGAGGCCCTAATTGCAACTGTTAAATTCCTGAGCTCTTGTGGTGGCCTGTGTTGCCTGACCAGATTTTTGGCTAATTGAACTGGCTGAGCTAGACTTCTACTTTTTTGTGACATTCAGCAAACATTGTCTACACCTGTGGGTCCACCTTTGAAAATGCTTTGTGCATTATTCGCACCATCTCTGACCCCTTTATAACAGGGATGAGTTTTCTGGAGGCACCACCTTGAAACCATATCAAAATGTCTTTGCTTAGGAAAGGATGTTGTGGCTTAAGTCTGAGAGCTTGTGAAGTCATTGCCCTTCTGTGCTGAAATTAGTGGGATATTTCAGTAATAATCTCGTCAGTTCAGCAGATGAACCACTGTTTCTTTGGCTTTCTGTGTTAACTGATGTGAACTCAAATCTCTACCCTCATACAGTGTTATCTCTAGATAAAAATATAGAGAGATAGGGAAAATGGAAACCTTTCTGGTATGTAAAAAATTGGATTACCTACTGTTTGACAGTGATAGACTTGTTTTTTTGGCAACTGCTTGTATACTTCTGTCTATCCAACTATGCCACAATGTTTTCAACATTTCCATCTTCTCCTAAAATATTGCTGTCCCTGTCTTGAAAGAATGATGAGCCTGAATTACAAATCTGTTCACATTTTGTAAAAAATCATTGATTGAATACTTAACAAGGATGAATTCCATGTCTTCAATTTAGTTGATTTAGTTTGTTCATGAATAATATATAGATTTTCTGTATTTTAATGTTTAATTTTTCAAGATACTCATGTAAGTGACACAGCAGTTGAAAGTAGATTTTGGTTTTAGAATCCAACATCAATATATGTTTTGATTTGCATTCAATATTATACTTGGAGAGGCAAAATAGTATTTCTTTTGATTATAATAATATAGTTATTATATAATTACATGTTATACTACCTCATGTTATATTTACTTTTACTTGAATTCAAGGTAAATGCTTAGAGTGAATTCCCCAGGAGATACGAAGTGGTACAACTACTTTGGCCCTACCTTAGCTTGTAATATTTAAATGGACAATTTTCGTAACTATTTAGCTCAAGCATCTGTGCCGTGGCAGAGCCTATCATGTGAGTTACCCTCAGAAAACAGAGGAGGTAGAAAGTCTGGAAAGGTAGTGTAAGTGTTTCTGAAAGCAAACCTCTGCATTAGGCTTTTTTTTTACATTTTAATCAATATTTGCATGTACATATACTTAGATTCTAGCTATACTATATACAGAGCATGTATTTCCATCATGCATGTACCAGATATCAATCTGTTCTGCTTTGGCACACTTCACAGAATGATTTACATAATGAAAATGATAGATGGCACAGTTGTGTATATCTATATGGAAGGCATTTTAATCATAAAATCTGAAAAGCTAGTATTCCAAAGCTTGCAGAAACCACACTGCTGTAACAGAGGGAAAAGGAAAAACAGTTGTTTACAACAGAAAGTTTTAACAGTCTACTTTTTTGCCCAAGGTCTCTTTCCACTGACACTTACTGTAACTCACATCCAAGAGTATTATTTCCTAATTAGATATTTAAATAGCATATTGATGATAGTCTCTGAAAGATTGCTTTTTTCAGTTATTACTAATTTCTTGCAATTCTAATAAATCACATTTGAAGGATGGAATATAAAATTATTTATAATGGTCTGGTACGAAATCTTGGTGCTATGTGGTAACAATTTCACTGTGAACATGGCAAAAATGTATTGTTTATCATAAAGAGATGATACATCGGTCTGGCTCACATTCTTATCTTACCAACTGTTGTACCTGTAGTCATTTCTATTTTCTGTGTGCCTGTCTTGTTCTGCATCCCCATTGCTGAGAACGTGCCTGTTCACCTATGCTTCCTCATGCAGAGTAAGTGAGAAGCATTGCATTTTACTAGTTAATTTCCTTGAGCAGCCTATGTAGAAGGGTAATGTAGAAAAGCAGAAAAAGTAGTTGGACTGAGGCCAGGAAAAGAACTGTTTCCTCCCTCCTGAGTAGCCTGATTTCTGTTTTCCTGCCAAACATCAAAGGTTGCTACAGCTGATTCTGTAGGGTAGACTTGTAGTTCCTCTGGTGCCAAAACCCCCCAGCCTCTAGTGTGCATTAATGGAAATTGCTCATTGAAATCAACAGCTGAGGGCAGGAGGAGTTACCCTTTGGTTATACTGGTGGAGGCAGCTATGGTCCTCTTCATTGCTCAGTAGTATTAGGCTTGGTTAACTTTGTTGTACTTTCTGGAGTTTAGTATAATAAATTCCCTTCTGCTCCTGGGAAGGTGGAAGCTGCTGCTGTCTTCAATTTCTCTTACTGTTGCTGATGTAGTTCTGCCATTTATGCTGATCTGTATTATATAAGATTGCTTTGAGTAGTGAATATGATATAATGTTCTGCAGGTTCTTCTAGAGTACGTTTGCTAGCATGCTAACCTAAACGGAAGATAACCTTGAATTCAGGATGATCCCTCACAAAGAGAAAGTTATTTATACACAAAAAGTTTATTACATACCTGTATTCAGTATAAAATTAGGGTATAAACTTTTCACTATTTGCCTGAAAGAAGGTGATTTTTTTCTCTTATGCTTTATGACTGTTGTCATACTTCGCACATACATAGCTTTGCACACATCTTCATGATTTCTGCCACTGTTACTCTCTTTACGATACTACTTCTTTCTCATTTTCAGGGTCTTCACTGCTTGAACTCACTTTGAACTTCAGCTCTATCCATGGGATTTTAAGTACGGAACTTTTGAAACCCTTTAGCTACAACATCTGAATTTCTCTGATGTCATGCTGTCTTAATATAATGACAAAGTAATCCTGAACCGGGCTTCTTTACTTTCCCTATAGGGATTCCCCTATAGGGATTACAGCATGATTCCCTGCCAAGAGTCGTACTGAGAGGAAAAAAATTTAAAAGTTCAAAGGGTCTTTAAAGGACTTCTTGACTAGCACATCAGATAACTGTGGTTGTGACATCATTTGTGGTATGACTTGAGGAGAAGTATTCATTTCTCGGATTGTATTTTTTCATTGCTGTTGTTAAATGCTGTTTGAATGGATCTAGGACAAGTGTGTTTTTAATGAACAGCATACGTTGTGTCCTGTTCCAAGAAGTGTTCAGCCAGTCCTTCATTAAGTTTACTGACATAAGTCACCTAAGAATTATTCCAGTAAACAGTGGTTTCTTTGGCATTATT
>WEKW01024647.1:21553-37379 GCA_013389905.1 Sula dactylatra | reverse complement strand
AAAAACAGCAGTAATCACATGCTCCAACTGTGTCATCTTATTAGAACTTTGGACAGCTTCAGGCATATTTGTGCTCCTTCATCACTAGGTGGCTTCCCGCACTGCCCAATTCTCTTACTGTGTTAACCCAAGAGGAAGACCACCAGAATTTAACACAATCCCCAGTTTTCAAGTTAAACTATGTGGGGTAAAGGTTGGGGGGGCAAAAAGCTTGATTTAGTTTTGTNATTTCATACATCCGTAATTCTGACATCAATATGCTTTCTGAGGTTAGAGATAAATTCCTCCTTGTTGAGAAGAGCATTCATTTGCGTCCCTTCTCTTAACGCCCACATACGTATTTCCTAAGGGAAATCTGGACAGAATCCTGAGAAACATTTTATTCATTTCTCAGATTACAGTAAATACTGAGAAATAACCTCATATGTCATAACTGATATTGTGTTGCCTTTGGTCTCAGCTTGTCACATAAAATCCCAAAACTAGAAAAATAAGANAAACTAGAAAAATAAGACAAGCACTAGGGAAGCCATTGTTTTGAAAACTGCTGAATGTTAGGGTGAGAAATGTCTGTGCTTCTACATACTTACAATTCTGGGGGTTTTAATGGCCTCTTTTAAAGTGTTATACAAGTTCAGTGTTTAAAGTCAAGTGCCCATGTCTTATCTGCTCATCAGCAGAATCGGAAAACTTTTAGTTGCCTGCTAATTATAACCTCTTTTGCTAGTGTTGGTATGATTTCTTAAATGTGAATAAAAATGAAAACAACTTGTCAAAGGGTCTGACTGAAGTGTCTCTTGTGGCCTTTTATGTCTAGGTGGAATTTTTTTTNTGGAATTTTTTTTGGAGACCTGATGGGAAATGTGTGAAGTGATGTGTAAAAAGAAGAATCTGAATTGGGAAACGTCTTGTTCTTGAATTTGTTCTTCGACTTGACCTAGAGATAATTTTAACAGAAAAATAATTTTCCCTGAGTAAGATGGGGGTGCTCCAAAAATATATATATTTTGCATTATCTGTCAAAGTACATGAAGGCATGTCTTTATGATATTCTCATTGACTTGTGTGAATTAATATGATTTGAAAAATAGAAGAGGAATAGGGAATTTTAACTGTAAACATCAGTGCGTGACATAAGAGCAAAATCACTGAAGAAAAGGTACTTAAAAAAAAAAAAAAATCCCCGAACAAATATAACTAAAAAGTTGAATGCTAAGGTTGTGTTTGACAGATACTATAGGTGGCACAAAATCCAATGTAACTTGTTCCAAGATTATTAATATTATTTCAAGTGTTTTGTAAGTGATACTATCTTTCTTCATATGGCTCCTTCGTGTAGGGAAGAAAAAACTTGAAACTTAACACTCTTTATTTCTGATATTTATGCTGAAGTTCAAATAAGCTGTGAGATTTTAACCCGTTAGCTTACAAAGTCGTTATTTGTAAGATGATTTACACAATCTGTTATAATTGCACTGTATATTCCTTTATCAGTTGGTGTAGCAAATACAGTTAGAAATTTGGATTTTTGGGATGAGTTGAAATTTTTCTCAATGAAAATTGAAAAAAATTATGTTAGTTATTGAAAAGTCTCACAATTTGCATATTTTTCTGCATTATCATTCTTGACTGTCATTCTTGAAATATGATATGATTTTATAAAAAGTCCGATTCCTAATTCTACACTGAATTAAGTCATATTTTTATTTGTGCTTCAAATGGTGTAATAAAATGTCAAATGCTTAGAGCAGATTTCTGTGCTCCCCCTCCTTTTGCTTTTACTCCAAGATACATGTTAGAAGAGTTAGTATTTATACCAAAAATCAGTAAGCTTAAAAGAGGCATTTGAAGGGTCCCCTACCTCCAATTGTGGAATTTAGGAAATAAAATTGTAAATCTTTGTGGACACACAACTCTTTCTCCAGTAGCATGGCTTAATAAAAAGCTGTTGAAATATTTGCTTTAAATTTTCTTTTGACTAGTTGTTTTAGCTTTTCCGTTGCACCAAGACTTATCTTATCCATTAAATCAAATGTACATTTTACTAAGTATCTGCTGGTAGAAATGAGATTGAACTCCCGAGTTTCTGGTCCCTTCAGGATCAACATATTTCTCTGCAAGTTGCTGCTTTAGGAACTGAGGGTACTCAGTAGATCCCCCAAAATGCTGAGGTGTTTCTGCACCCCTATGCTACAGAGCACCATGCAGTAGTACTTCACTAAATGGGGAGAGGAAAAAAAAATCATGACAAGCAAAAGGTGATTCCTTCCTCCATCAACTGGATACCAATTATGGGATGGCTTGGAGAACCATGTCTGTTTCAGATTTTTGTCTCGAAGATGGTTTCTTTTTGAGTAGAAGAATACAAATACAGAAGTGAAGTTTTGAGAAGTGCCTGGAGACAGCTCCACCGAGACAATTCCATCCTGACTGATTCATAGTTGTGTTTGGGATTCGGTGAACTAGATTTATTCACTGACTAGAGAAGATCTTTCACGTTTCCTCTCTCTTTACAGAGATCACCCATTAGTTCCCTTAATCAAGCTGTCGTCCTTGTTTTTCTTAAGTCCAGACTCAACTGAGAGGAAGAAAAAAAGAAGTGGTTAAAATAAGATCTTAGGTCCATATTTAGACTGTAACAAAAAATTGTTGTATAATTTTTTTCAGCATGCTAGTACCTGTTATATTCTGTTGAGGAGTGTGGAGTGGGGCTTGTACAAATGTTCTGTATTCCCTTCTGCTCTGATGCATAGTAGTAGTGTAAGACGTACAGAAGGCTTCGGTCAAATGAGCACTGAGTACTGTGTCTAGAAAATTAAGATCAGGTATTTCTCTGTATCCCTATGAAGAGTGTCAGCAGTCTGTAAAACTCCCAAAAGTAAAAGCTTCCACCGGTATCTCAAGTGCCATTCCTGAAGTGTTTCGTAAGTCTGATGGAGCTCCTGACTTGACAGTACATTAAACATCTTTACAAACGTGAAAGGTCAGTATGGATTGAGCCTAAATATGACAGTTATAGTCACCAGTGTAGTATTAGCTCATGTGT
This sequence comes from Sula dactylatra, assembly GCA_013389905.1. NCBI lineage: Eukaryota > Metazoa > Chordata > Aves > Suliformes > Sulidae > Sula > Sula dactylatra. The sequence continues at coordinate 34,333 of WEKW01024647.1, read as the reverse complement.
TTCGTCATGTCAAGGAGGCAGGTCCTTAGACCTCCATTTAATGTGTTCTTTTTCCTTTGGCTTTATTTCCATCTTCAAAGACTCCTCTTGTTGTCCTGTACAGCAAGAATATGAAGCCAGATGAAATACCCCTGGCAGCTTGTGCATACATGATGGAAAGTAGAACTGTGTGTGAGATTCCTGATGATTTTCCTTTCTTGCAGGCACAACTGCAAGTCTGAAAGCTGGTGCTTTCCTGTTTGCATATCATTGCCGAGGAGTCCAGAAACCAGGCTCTCCTGTTGGTGGGATTGTGTCAGTGTTACTTAAAGCAGGATTTATCCTTGCAAATGGAGTTTAGTTTTCTGAATTTTTGAGGTAGAGAGGAATTTTCTCTGCCATTTCTATATTTGATTTTGATTTCAGGAAGAAGAATGGCTACTCTTGGGTAGTGATAAGAAGTGAAAATTAAATTTTTTCATTTTAACCTCTTTTGGTCATGATTAGTTGCAATGATTTGTTACTCTCTTCAGAATTATCACAGAATCATAGAATGATTTGGGTTGGAAGGGACCTTTAGATGTCATCTAGTCCAACCCCCCTGCAGTGAGCAGGGACATCCCCAACTAGATCAGGTCGCTCAGAGCCCCGTCCAACCTGACCTGGAATGTTTCCAGGGACGGGGCATCTACCACCTCTCTGGGCAGCCTGTGCCAGTGTTTCACCACCCTTATCGTAAAAAATTTTTTCCTCATATCCAGTCTAAATCTACCCTCCTTTAGTTTAAAACCGTTACCCCTTGTCCTGTCAAAACAGGCCTTGCTAAAGACATTGCCCCCATCCTTCCTATAGTCCCCCTTTAAGTACTGAAAGGCCACAATAAGGTCTCCCTGCAGCCAGTTACTGTTGGTTGCCCCTTTGTATGGAGATTTTCAGTCCACACATCAGGAACAGTTGGGGACTTTAAGTCTCTACTGTGTCTTGAATTCACTGCATGAAGTGGAGGAAGTTCCCAAAAAGAATGCTTTGTGCTACTAGGAACATGGTTGGCAGCTTTGCCCCTGAAACCTAAAATCCCCCTGTGTCATGATCATACATGCTTAGGTAAAGCGCAAAACTCCTGTGAGGTTAGCCTAAAATAGGAAACACTATTGCATACATCTCATTACCTTCTGGTTTAAATGTGCAAAACATATTTTCAAGGCTTGTTTTTACAAATAAGAGTAAATGGTAAACATGAGCCTCAGGTAACGGGCACAAATTGAAATACAAGAAACTTTATTTACACCTAAGAAAAAACTTTTTTACGGTAGAGGTGATTGCACACTCAAACAGGTTGCCTAGAGAGGGTGTGGAGCCTCCTTCCTTGGTGATACTCCAAAGCTGTCTGGACATGGTACTGAGCAACCTGCTTTTAGCTGCCCCTGCTTTGAGTAGTGGGGGCTTGGACTAGATGATCTCCAGAGGTCCCTTCCCACCTCAGCCACTCTGTGGTGCTATGATAGTTAAATAAATATAAACAGCAACAGAAAAACCCATAAAGATATGGAGACAAACATAATGGATGTTAGTGCGGTTGCTTAATACTGGTGGAGACCTTCACTTCAGAGGTGAGTCTTGTGGTTTGACACTTTGAAAAATAATACCCTACACTAAGGGTTCCCCATCCCATGCAGAATGCACCCCCATTTCCTGACTTAAAAGCATTTCCTGTGCAATCCTGTAGGCTTATTCAGCCTCAGGAAAAAGGAACTCTGTTTCCAAATTCCTTGCCTGCTAGGCAGAGTGAAATATTCCCCCTGTAAATATACACCCCAAGCTTCTGTCTCTGTAACTTAGCATGTTGAATTTCATCAGCTTGATTTACAAGAAGACTTCAATGTTGTTGGTTTTTTTCCTAAATTTCTTTTTCTGAATTCCTCCTGCAAAACATATGTTTTTTATTTTTCCTAAAGTAACTGTGCAGAATTTTGTTTTTGGAGTTTATCTGCAAGACATTGGATGAGAAGTAGCATTTTAGCTTTTTTTTTTGAATTTTATTGTATTAGGAATTTTGTTGATATGTGTGTGGACTTTGTGAAAAGGAGCTATTTAAGCAAAGGTCAAGTACAAAATTGTCACTCATCACATGGTTATCTAGCTTATTTTTAAACTAATACACAAGCGTCTGAGTATCACATGGTCTTTCTTGCATTGCAGACTGGTGCCAGACTTGGTGTCTTTTCTGTTTTAATTTAAGAAGCAAATGTCTAGTGGTTTTTGTTTTCAGTTTGTGAGTCATGTATATCATATAATGTTGCTTTGCTTCTGAAGTTTAATCGTTTTGCAGAAGGTAGATGGAGCCTCCACATTTTAACTTGGTATTAGGCTGAAAACTGCAGCTGGGGAATGTTTACTGAAGGGTTTGTTTAGTCATTCACATTCCTCTGTTCCAACAGATTTAGATCATTTGTTAAAGAGCTTAAAGAAGAACTCCCTTTGCTATTGGTGTAGAGGGTTTTTTCTGTAAGTTAGGTTTTTTTTGATTGATTCCATCCCATCCTACCCCACCCTCCTAAACTATACATCTGTTACTTTTCTAAATAGCAGGTATAGGTAAAATAGTATACTGATCTAATATAACTAGTCATATATATATTGGAGCTTTTGTCTTTTGCTTCAGGAATAATTCTTTAGTAAAGTGAAATGTAGTAACTTTCGAAATTTTGTTTTTTAATTTACCACTTAAATGAGGGATAGTCTAAATGGAAGTTTTAACAGAGGGAAAATGTTATTACAGGTTAAACTATTTATGTAAGTATCAACTTCTTTAGGAAAGTTCAGCTGTAGAGTTCAGCCCTGTTTAATGAATTAACTTACAATTCTGTAATTCACAATAATATAGTGATGTCTGTTCACCAAGCACACTATAAACATTTAAATAACCTTTGAATTCCGACTGAAGGGTTAGTAGTGATGTCTCCGCTAGGCTTATCCATTTTGCTTGAACAGAAGGCATAAGCGAATGTTGTGCTTATTGGCTCGTATCTGTAGTTTGTAGGGAAATAGCAGGTTTGCAAGGGAGTCTTGCTGTATCTGCAGCTGATCTTCAGATGTGTTTCTTGGACATATTTAAATCCTAATCTAGCAATTTTTTTGTGGAAACAGGCCAGGTACTCCAAACTGAGAAATACGTGTATATGAAAGCACCAAAGTAGTATAGAACTTTATATTACATGCTGTTTAGTTCCTATCCTTGTTTGTATAGGTTCCCTTCTCATAAAAGTGTTCCTCTCATGCACTAGGTATACATCCCTTGCATCTGTACTAAAAGCCAAGCTAGTGCAGACACTTTATAACCAGCCAATATCTAACACATGCATTCCTTGTGATTCAGGCAGCTGCTGAACGTACTGCAAAGACTATAACAGAAATTTTAATCATTAAACTTAAACTAGGCCCTGCTCCTACATTACCAGTTCATTCTAGCAGCTTATGGACTTTACAAGTGTTGCTTCTTTGAGTGGAACTACAATGAGGAGGCATAGTTTGTAGTGTTAAGGTCAAATATGGGAGTGAAGTTGCACCTCTTAATAAAGTATCAGTCAACTAAAAAGAACAGGAAATTTGTGAAATGCTGTAAAAATTCTTTTAAAAATGGAAGTAGGTGTGAAGTGATGGTACTAGTTGTGAGGTATTTTTTTTAGATGCTATGTTTCTGTGGTGGCAAAAGGGACAGTCTGAAGGATTGTGTTTTAGTATGGTATCTTCATTCTTCTATCATAGTATCTTCTCTTCTAACCATGATAGCTGTGGATTAGATTTCATTTTCTTGTCCTTTGTTCTCTAAATACAGTTAGTTTAAACACAACTTGCATCTAAACTATCTTAAGTATCAAAAATGCCATCTGTTGGGGGGCAGAATGGCTGGATGACATAAGCATATGAGTATACAATTAATACAGGTAAAATAAGCATATTTTAAGTAGGACTTTTTCTTAGAACTTGTAGCTGAAAACTTTTGTTTGAACATGTGTTGTTCAATGAAAGTTCAAAAAATGTTTGTGGTTGGAAAAATGCCCTCAACCTGCAGATTGATTTCAAATTCTACAACAATAAGGATATTCTTGCTGCACAGTGATGCATAGGCTGCAGTGTTCTCTGGTACGTTGTATGAAAACAGTGCTGAAAGACAACCAACCAAAGTAGATCTGCGTGTTCGCTGTGTATTTGTGTAAGGAGAAATGTTCTTTATGACAATAAGATTTGCTCTGTCTGACAGTTATTAAAATACTGGGAACGAGATATTTTTTTTTTCAGTGCTAACCATTTTTGTTTCATTAGCTGTATTTCAGATTTCCCGGGTGTTTGTGTTTATTACAGAGCCATTTTCCTTTTAGGATCCTCAGCTTCATAGATTGGTCCAGTTTATGATACCTTCTGTGAAATAAAAATGACTAAGACTTAGTCTTCTTTATTTTAATAAAATTAATTTAATACATAATGTTTGCAAGACTTAGATGGAAAGATATTCTTCGCAAAGCGATGGGTACCTGATTTATATATATTCTTTTAAATAGCACTTACTGCTAATTAATGTCTCATAAAGGTGATATTGCTATACCTAACTCCACTTAGAACTCTGGTATCTACTGCTCTCCTACTCTGTCTTTAGGAGTATAGAGTTTATCTTAGGTATATGTTGAATATTTTATGAATATTGCTGAATATTACATGTTGAATTATTTTTTTATGAAATCAATATGTGGATAAAAAGTAGCGGTCCCTTTTGAAATGAAATTGTGAAAGTAATACCATAAATACTCAGTAAATACAGTGGGATTTTTATGTTTAGTCTAGATCAGCTGAATGGCTTTATTTCCCAAAGGGAATAATGCTCTTCTGAAAAGCAAAGCATAAAGAGAGACCAATCTCTGTTGAGTCTAGTGAGACTAGAAACTTGGTTTCTATAGTTTGTATAAACTGCCTTAGACATGAGCACACATAACAGCTTATTGCACATCTGTTCGTTGAGGGACTTTGTTGTTTATACGGTACATTCAGGTCTTTCACCCCCCCATCAATTTCTTTTGTGTGTGATGCAGGTGTGTTTGCAGAAGAGAGTGTAGGATTCTTAAGTGAATTCAAGTTAAGTGAATTTGCAAGTTTAAATGTGGCCAGATATAACTCGTAACAAAACTGACAAATGTCACTTTTTTTTAGCAAGACTTATTTATGATTTGGGTGATTTGAACATTTCAAAGGAATATGGAGAAGCACAAATATACTCCACTCAGGAGACTAATTAAGGGCTTTGCACAGTAACTCCCTATATGACTCTAAAGCTTCAAGGCATGTTGATTAATGTTGCACAAAGGTGAAGGGTGGCAGGAAACAAAGTGCAATTTTAAATGGCAGTTCACAACTCCATGGACATGGAAGAATGTGCATACACCCACTTTCTCAATGTCCAGTGGATGGCTACAGTGCCCCTCCCTGTATTCTTTATTCTGCAGAGGAAGGTGATGAAAGTGGAAACCTGATTTACACAGAACTGATATCTCTGTTGTCATCTCTATAGTCAATGTGTTCTCAATTTTTTTTCCTGTGAACTCTTGGCTGGCTGTAGCTCCAGTAGCATGCTTGGGAATATTTTGTTCATGACTGGCTACTGGCTATCTGCTCCAAAAAATCTGCCAGACTTGTTTCTCTGTTAGTGTTAGCCCTCCAAGTTCTGTGGTGAACGTATGGACAGCATGTGAGTATCACGTTAGTATCACACTCTAAATGTATTAAATGTTGATACTGTTTGTGGTATCTTTCATTTAACGTTCTTCTCTGGTTCTTGTGCAGGCCAGACTTGGTCCTTCTCTGCATTGATTTCTCATCTTCTAGCTTTTCTTACTCCTGTAGTTGAATCTAAGCTTCCTGTGGTGTTGGAAGCATGCTGTGTTCCTCGTGTGTGTGTGTGTCTCTCTTACATATACGAGTGTGTGCACTCATCCTGTAGACACACGTAATCCTGGAGCATAGCAAGTCTTTGGGCTCTAGAAAGGAATAGTGTTGTTGTTGGGTTTCAGCATCTCAAAGAGATGAGATCATCCGTGGTGCAGCCTGTTCCAGTACGTGACCACTGTCATGGTAAAATACTCTCTTCAGTCTCATCGCAGTTTCCTGTATTACAACTTGTGTCCGTTGCTTCTAATCCTATGACTTGAACCCCCAAGAACAGCCTGGATGTGTCTTCACTGTATGCTCCCCTCAGCTACTGTAGACAGCAGTAGGATCTCCTCAGCCTAACAACGAGTAAGCCAGTTCTCTCAACCTCTCCTTCTGTGCCATGTGCCTGAGCCCCCTGGTCATCTTGGTGGCCCTCCTGTCTACTTGATTGTTACCTTATGTCAATATCTGCCTTGTTCCAGGGAGCTCAAAACTGGACACAGCACTACAGATGCAGTCTCACAAGTGCCAGACAGAGGGCACTAATAATTTCAATCTGTCGGTTTCAATCTTGAGAGTACAGTCCACTTGCACAGTGCAGTGCATTTAACCTTATAACTATAAAGGGCATACTGCTGACTCATGTTCAGTTTGTTGCCCACCTGGACCCCAAAGTCTTTATCCCCAAAGCTGCTTTCTAGCCAGTCATTTCCCTCCCCACCTGCGCTTTTGCCGGGGGTTAATCTATCCTAGACGTGGGACTTCTTACTTGCCGTTGATGAACTTCATGAGCTTCCTGTTAGCCCATTTCTCCAGGCTGTTGATATCTCCTTGAATAGCAACCCTGCCCTCTAGCACATAAACTGCTCCCCCCACCTCCAGCTTGGGATTTTTTGCAGATGCATTACATCCCTTCACCAATGTCTTTAATAAAGTCATGAAATAATAGTGGCCCCAGCATCAGTCCCTGAGGAACACCAGTGCTAACCATTCATCAGTTAGACTTGCGCTGCTGACTACAACCCAGCAGTCCAGCCAGTTTTTAACCCACCTCGTTGTCCACTTACTCGGTCTGTATCACGGTAATTTGGCTTTAAGGATTCTGTGGGAGACGGTGGTAAAGGACTGTCTGAAATCAAGGTATATGACATCCCCAGACCTCCCCTTCCCACAGGGTCGGTCACCTCTTTGTAGAAGGCAAGGTCAGACCATGTCTTTTGCTTCAGACAACTCAGCCTCACAAGGAAAATGTCATTTTAGCCCATGTTTATAAAAGCAAACACTATCTTATAGTATGATGTTATCAACGTTATTTGCGAAAGTGTCTCTTCAGGGAAGTTGTTGGGTGGTGCTTACTGAACGAAATGGTAATGTTTGTTTGCTGCGTTGGCTTGTTGGATCAGTTAAACAGCCCGTGTGCAGCCAGTGCAAAACCCCCATGATCTAAAAGGCTGGGTCATTTTAAGAACTTTGTTAAAGGTGAAAAACTGTTTCAAGTCAGCCCTTGCAAAGATAATGTTGTAGCCAAATGTGGCTGTGTAAATATGAAGAAAACTTCCATTTAAGTGTTGACTAAGGCCTGTAAACAACTGAATTGCTGAGCTACTTCGTGTTTTGTCTGTCCATTCCTTTTTATTGTTGTCTTGCTTTTGATGACTAGAGCTGCCTCTTGTGTATTTTCCAGCCTGTAATGTCTAGAAGGCTGTTTAGATCCTGAATCCCCAAGGGGTTCTGTGGCCTGTTCTTAATGCTCTGATTTGTGCATTAAGTGCTTTAGTCGTGGTCCTTCTGATTTCATTTTAAATGACTGACCATAACTGAGTTGCAATGGAGGTGACAAAAAAAAAAGGGGGGGAGGGGGAGAAGAAGAAAGCAGCTAGCAAGTTATGGTTTCTGTCAGAGCTGGCAGCAGTTGAACTGGAAAAGTTTCAGACTCACCACAGACTAGAGTGATTAAAGAGGAAATCAAAGCATACAAACACTGGCCAACTAGCTTGGAAGAAAGTCAGCCCATTCCAGTCACTGGGACATGAGGACACTGCGGGAGAGTTACAAGCACAGCAATCACTGAATGCAAGACAACAGGAAAGTTAAAAAAATGGCAGGAAAAAAAAGTAAAATAGAAGAAAAGAGCTGAGGAATCGTTAGAAGGGGAGAATTTTAGAGAAGTAAAGCAGATGGAGAAGTTGAGGATCATTAGTTTAGTAATGAAAGGTACTGTTTTCTGTATTTCTGCACTGTCACCATGCTTTTAGATTCTGTAATATAAATGTAAATATATTTATATAATAACATTATAAAATAATGAAAAGAAAATAATCTATAAATGTTTGCCTAATTAGGCATTTTAGCTTCTGTAATTATTTAAAAGTAAGTACCTTAACTTGCATTTTCTTTAAGAGTCCGTATGAGGTACATGGGCAGTAAGGAGAAAGATATGTCCGTGAAGATATTCTGACTGAGTCAGCTCTATAACTGTGTAAAGGGGATTAGTTTGCTTTTGAAAATCCCCATGGAGACTCTTAAAGGCGGACATAAGGCCCCTGGTTTAAATTTCTATTTTTAAAAGAAATCAGTCATTGGATTTCTTATAACTGTAAATCAGTCCATTAAATTGCTTGGAAAATCTCAGACAGATTTAGGATTGGGCAATTATGTTGAAATGTGTGGTCTTCTCTCATTTTAAGTTGACGAAGTAAAATAACGAAGAGTATGTACTTGAAGCATGTTCGTCTCTATTGCTGCACATACACATTTTTTCTTCCAGCAAGACTAACCAATTTATCACAAGACAGATATGACATTTAAGAGCAACAACATAGTATTGTAGATAATGCTTAGATCCTTGTCCACATTGGACCTTTTAACATTTCTACTGCTGCCACAACCAGTAGGACATTTTGGAGCAGAAAGCTTTGTGTAGACACAGTCATTGGGAAGGGATTCTTTCTAGATTGTAAATGGTGAGTTTGTTTTTATTATGCACTTATTTCCATTATTTTACCCAGACAATTCAGATCCACTTTCCCACAGACATTTTACAAATACTTTTTTGGAAATTGGTCTGATGGCAATCTCAGATAAATTCTAAATTAAGCCTGGTAGTTTCAGTGCTGCTGAAATGTAACCCCCCCCCCCCCCCAGGATGTTTTGACCAGTACAAAAACAATACCTTTTATCCCAAGAATGTGTGTGGTACCTGCTGTATGTTACAGAATTAACTGCAGCCTAATGTTTCCTGTGAGATTTCACCACTCTAAAAGGGTCTGTCCCAAAAGCCATTCAGGAAGTAAAAACAATAGCTCTTATCACAGGCAGTGGTCTACTTTTCAACCGTGTTTTCTGTGTGGGTGGTTCAGGAGCTCTTAATGTTGTGAAGATGCATGGTAAATGAAGTGGTTTGCTTATAGAAAGACACTTGACTCCCCTAACCCTTCTCCTTCCACTCATGGAGAACTGCTGAGTTGCTTCATTCCTGAAACAGAACTTTCAATGGGCTCAGCGTCTCCCTGCCAGCTACCTAGAAGTCACAGTTTTAATTTAATCCTTAGTATTTTGTTAAAAAATTTTGAAAGCTGAATTTTTTAAAGCTTATGAAATTGTTCATTACTAACCCATTTGGGTTTTGCAACATGTTCTGTGTAAGTTATGCTAAATCATCTGACCCCAGTAGACTTTTTAAAATAAAATTATAATATTTAAAGCATCAAATAGTAAGTAATTTGTCAAGCCGTAGCTCTCCAGAACTTTATAATTTAAAGCAAGCCTCCAAGAATCCTGTCCTCAGAGGTCATTTTGCGATCACTGCTGTTCACTAGGAGGGATCTGAGAATAATAGCTGCTCGTGCGTGCTGAAATAGTGATGTTGGGGTGTTCTGCCACTGCGTCTCTGGGACTAGCTGTGAGCAGATTTCTAAGAAAGTGTCTTTTCTAACTAAGGTTTTTCTGTCATAACTCCTTATTTCTACCACCTTCATGACTGGTATTTGACTGAGACGAGGAGTCGTCTTCCAAATACTGTTGTTCTTTATGAAGTGTTGAAAGAATTGATTACTTGTAGTTAAAATGCTGTGGCATTTTCTGTCCTGTGCAACCACCGAACCTAATTTATCTACCTGTGCTATTTCAGCTGAGTCACTTTCTTGATATTAATGACTGTCATGATCTGCCCCCAAAGTTGTGGTCTGTGTAGCCAAGCAGCTTTTTGGAACTGCTTCTAAAATAATTTATGTCTCTGTGAATCATAGAGCTTAAGTTTCAGTTGCAGAGAAAAAAAATCATTGCAGTTTCCACTAGGCATCTATCTAGCGATGCACCATTTTGGCTGAGGGTGGGGAGCACAGATCTGTGCAGCTCAGCAGTGGAACATTTTACCTTGTAATATCAATTTAGAATGCCTGACTGAATTAATTCAAACAGTTACAGAACTGTGTGGGCAGAATAATTAATCAAGAAGTTCTTTAGACAAACAATAAAAAGTGCCATTGATGTACTTGATTTTGCTGATGTTAAATCATTGGCTTTAAAGTGAGCGAGTTGAATGTATGATGATATAACTACGTAACCTTAGAATCACCTGCACTTGATTGTAGGAATTCAGTTTCACAAAATGCAAATATTTAAAATACAAAATCAAATCATGTTATAGCTTATCAAACTCACTGAGCTGCCTTCTCTCCAAATTCCTTTTGAGTATTAACTAGTGCGATATTGTACGAAATACAGCACTAGCTTCAAAGGTTTTCAGAAGAACAAAATTATAATGCACTTTGTTCCCATTTTGCTGAGCATGGAATGGGTTGCAGAATTAAATAATAGCATCCCTTAGTTGCATCCTACTTTGAGAAGAATGTGTGCAGTCCCACAGAATGTATGGTGTTTCTTGAAAGGTCATCCTATTTTCTGCTAAAACTTCTTTGAGAGGGTTTTCCTTTTTTGGTTGGCATTGCAGTTTCAGAGCAGTTTCTAAAATAGTTGGCTACAAAGATAATTTCAGAGAAGTCCTGTTGTTATGATATAGAAAATGTTGTAACATGGGGTGCATCTACGTGGCACCCTGTGGCTGGTGTCCAAGCTCAGTCTGAACAAGCTGGGATACTAGAAACAGTATATTTGTAATGATGTGGTTTGCTGCTTAGACTAATTAGCCTTGATGAGAAATAGCTTGCCACTGTTTCAAAAGTATTTTAAATCCTGACTCTTTAAAGTGAAAACAACTTCCCATGCCCCAAATTTTTACAGGAAATTATCTTCCCTGTCATAGTGAGTTGAACAGCTTTATTGTAAAATGCGCAAACTTCAAGCAAAAGAAGAGTTTCCTGAAAACAAGTCAGACATATTAGGCATGTTTTCTTTTCTGTAAACTATGCTTTTTCCTGATCCATTGCAGTTAAGTTTGACAGGATTTAGAGATTTTGGAAGTACAAAGTAGCATTTACAGAGGTAAAATACTAAGAAATATTCATGGCATTTAACTCTAAAAATAGTGTGATATTTACCTCTAAGTACAGTAAAAATACCTTTGTTAGGTTTACAAATCTTTGTATCCTAAGGAGAAAAATATTTGTAGAATTCTACTAGCTTTTGCTTAATAAGTTGTGACGTATCCATCTCCTTTTTGTCTGCTGGGAGTATATATTTCTGGTATTGCTTTTGCTCAGTCAAGCCTGCAAAGGGAGTTTTCTCTTGACTCACACTACGGAGCAATTTTATCAAAATTACATTTGATAGGAACTAAAAGTATCTTACAAGAGCCTAACTCTTCTTCTGTAAACTGTATTTTGAAACAAGGAAATTATGCTCCCCTTTCAGGAAAACCACAGTTTGCTAATACAAAATGTTCTTGGGCTGGAATTATTGAGGCCTTCTAAGGAAGTCTGATGGTAGATGCAGAGAGATGGTACGGGTGACTGCGATGAGCAGTCTTTCTATGTCTGCACTGATGTGATGTTCCAGTGATGTTAGGGGCACTGCACTACTGGCATATTTTTTTTTTTTTAACAGGGCAAACTTGGTAAAATCTAGAATTTTTATAACTAATCAGATCTCTAAGGGCAGATGTTACTGTTTAGACTGAGTTGTGATTAATGATATTTTACTTTATTTCTGCAAATTTCTAATTTGGGAGAAGACCGCCTTAGGACTAGGTTTTGTTTGCGGTGAGTTTGTTTTTGTGTTTTTACCAGCTCATTAGGTTGATACCAAGCAAGAATTTACTGGATTACTCAGGAAATTAAGGGGGGCAATACAACCCCCCTTCCCCAAAATGAACCACCTGCAGAGCAGCAGGGATCTTCTGTCATATGACACTGTTGCAGCTATTCAGCTCTACCATCTTGCTCACAGATGTCTGCTCTTGGTCAATCACACTGAATGTGAGTGACTAGCACACTAACAGCACATCGCAGTCTGTAATTGAGCCCTTTTCTGATCCTTAAATGAAAGATGTTTTATACTTTTCATATCTGAGGGTGGATTCTTGTCTTCACTAAAGCGAGTGGCACAAGTCCCATTAAGAGGAACCAGGATTTTGCTCCTCATGTTTGTACTCTCATTCTCATCTGCTGCTGAAATCCGCTGATTAGTCCCACTGAAGGAAAGTCTTTGTCTGCTGTGTCATAAGTATTCTTACTCATAATCAGTTCCATCTGTAAGGGGTAGCCTTTCATGTTAAGTGTGTGTTTTATGAGGAATATTACTGTTTTGAAAAGGAAGAGTCTGCTTAATCTAATGCATAACTTGAGCACATACGAGCCGAACAATGTGAAGACCACTGTTTCGTATGTCTACAACACAGTTTCAGGCACTTGACCAAAATGTTGATGATGTTCAGTTTGGTAACATGTTCAAAAACTTTTTGATTAGCCACATGGTAGTAATTTA
>WEKW01024647.1:814-21486 GCA_013389905.1 Sula dactylatra | reverse complement strand
AATCACTACAAAATGTATCCAAAACATGTTGGTAATTACAGACAAAATGATCATTAATAATTGTTTCTATAAATGTCTGTCATTTCTTTGTGCAAAAAAGCTTTGACCTGTATTAATACAAACTAACATTTTCAAACCAACTTTAAATGCTTGAAGAAGGCTTCCAGTTTAGCACAAAGCAAAATGCTCTTCTGCAACTACTAGCATGTTTGGCTTTTTAGTCCCATATATTTGAGCTTTAGCTGTGATAAAGGCTGATTTTTAAGGAGAGTTTTACCTACTGGGCTGGTTTTAGACGATCCACTTGCTGCCACTTAGTAAGAGGCAATGCTCAGATTCTCAGAGCTCCCCACAGCCTTTTTCCACTTGATTGTCTGTGGTCTGAGTAGGTGGCAGCATGGACGTATGAATAATTTGTTATGCTGGAAACTTGGAGTAGAGGCTGGCTTACTAGGAAAAAACCCTACAGATACTTGATTATACTTATGGTTTGGTTTAACTTTATATTTTCAAGAATAGATAATTCGCAAATCTGTGAAAAGTGGTTAGTTCAGCATTTTTACAAGTATTTGAAATCTGCATCCTTTTGTTGGTCAGCTGTAGCCCAAAAGATTATTACTTTCCACGTTGGAATTAACAGATATGGTACAAATAGGCTTTAAAAGCTTTGCCTTTTTTTTTTTTTTTCTTTCTAAAATTGATCCTTTTCTATGTTACNAAAAGACAACTAAATTATTTAGGTGTTCCACAATATTTTTATTTTATGGTGCGAATAAGTTAGTTGGTGCAGCAAAACGTGGAAAAAAAAGTCTGCCTCCAAATCCCAAATTTCAGCTCCTACCCCAAAATAAATCAACAGCCCCCCTGAAGCAGTACTTAAAGACCAAAGTAATAAAGCTCTTAAAACCAATCCCACATAATACTGTGAATATTTGGAGAATAACTTCCCCTTCTTTCTTCATGCTTTGTGCTGCACATTTCCATTCTCTGTGTGACCAAGTTTATTGCCGTACAAGAGAAAAACTTCTGTTACCATATGTTTTCAGGTAGTCTGGACTTCTATTAAAGAATGTTTGCCCAGAAAGCAACTCTGAAGATGCAGGAGAAACTAGTTTACTAGAAACTAGGCCTTGTTAGGGAAGGAACATCAATTGAAGATATGAAACTTATCCTCAAGGTTCGGACACTAATAATTTAATTATTTAGTACTGTTGCTGAGTACTTGGTACTCTTTCTGGTTAGTATGCTTGCTGTAGAGCTTTTCAAATACTACTACCCAAATACAGAGCAAAATACATATAAATATTTATGAAAAAGAAATTTCTATTATATAGGTAAGAAAAAAGAAATATATATGTTTTATGCGTAAAATATAAGGAGAAGAAAGGAAGAGGTAACATGGAATTTTTTTAAAATATGCTGTACATGGACTTCTGTGATGAGGAAACAGGAAAATTCTATTTAAGTAGTGTAAATAATCCTTTTTACTGCACATCAGTTTTGGCTCTATTTAGATCTATGACACAGGAATAAATTTAGAAGTTTGTTTTAAATAACTTACCAAAATTAGAGTTTTTATCGGTCTTATGATGAAGTCACACATCTTGAAGAAGCTCTACAAAAAGCATTGTTTTCTTGCAAGGTGACAGTTTGAGATGACAAAAAATTAGTAATAAAATTTTCATTGAAACTCAAACTTCTACACCAAATTTGTAATAAGTCAGACTTCGCAAATTGAAGTTAGTTATAAAAGTTGGTGGTGGTGTGTTTTTTTTCTTCCCAAATTCTAGCTTAAATTTGAGTTTAATAAATTTACTTCATCGCAAGAAATAACATCTTGATGCATTCCTTTGTTACTGATGGCTGACAAAAATCTCTTTTGTAGGTAAAAGGGCCTGTATTAAAGTAACCTTGAGGTCATGGGGCAGGCTTGTTGCAAGTTAAATCTCTTCTTGATGATCTTTGACAAAAATCGACAAAATAGCTGGTAATGTTATTTTCTTTGGAGAAAATAGATTGGTACAAATATCATCAATGTAAACCTCGCCTTTGTGTGTTGGTTGTAAAAGAGCAGACATGTCTACTATGAAACTGATTTTATGGTTCCTTGGAATGAATGTAAAATTGAAAACAAATAACTTCAGAACTAAAAAAAACCACAAACAAACAAAAACCAACCCTCCCCCCCCCAAACCAAACCAAAATCTGTGGCTCAACTTATATATGACAAGTAATTGCTTTTCTTTACTCTCTTCACTGCTGTCTTTACACTCTCCTCATAAACATGGCTATCTAAATGCTAGCAAATTTCCATCTGCGCCGCTGGAAGAGCTGTGATGAAGACTGACTTTTCATGCTCCGGCTGGGTCCCTCAGGTCCCGCTGGGCTGCAGTGGCCGACATCTTGCATGAGTGGTCTTACGAGCAGGCCAACCACTATAACATGGGCTTTGGCCGTATTGCCTGTGAGATGCCCTCGTAAAGGTATAGGAGTTTCCCTGTGATATTTGCCCTCCCGGCGTTTTCTTTTAGCACTGTGCCGAGCCGTGTGTGGGGTGCTGGCAGTGAGGGGCTGGGGGCCTCTGAGAGAGCTCACAGCTGGCCAGGGGTGGGACGTGCGTGGAAGACTCTGGAGTGAAGGAGCAAAGTTAAGCCTGGGAAAAAGGGGAGGAGAGGCTTTGGTTAAATGTTTGTCTCTTTGTTTCCCACTACCTGAATTTGTAATTAATTTTTTATTTTGCCTGGCGATATGTTAATTTTCCCTGAGGTGAGCCTGTGTTGCCCGTGACTGTAGTTGGTAGGTGATCTCCCCATCTCTGTCTAGACCCCTGGGCTCCCTCGTTCCCCTTCTGCCTGTTTGCTGCCCCTGTCCTGCCGAGGCGAGCGAGTCTGGCTGTTAGCCCCCACTGACACACCACACCAGGCTACCGAAGGCGAGTCTAATATTGACGTGACAACATGCTTCACCGATCCAAAATGCTGCTTTTGTGCAGCTGTGTGGAAGGAAGCTGGCTTATCTTAGCAAATGATGTAGAGGGGAAGGAGTGTGACAGTGGGCCAACTGGATGGGAGCCTGCTTAGAAATGAAGTGTTGGGTTGAATGTAGAGTTGTGCTTTAAAAACAAAGAAAACGAAACAAACAAAAAAGAAAAAAGAAGAAAAAAGAGGGGGACATGGTTTGCAACCTTGGAAGAATTGAAGGGCTTTGAAAAAGTCACAGATGGGAAGCAGGGAGAGAAATGAGTACCCCCTGGGCTGTGAGGGAAAGCCCGTTGTGGCATACTTTAGGTGGCCAGTGACCTAGTAGGGAACATTTTAGTTTGCTGAACAGGTTATACAGAGAAAATACAAACCAATTATCTGCTTATAGTCTCTTGATTTAAAATGCTACTCTTCTTAAAACACTTTAGATATTGCTCAGTGAAGGACTTTTGATTTGCAGAAGAAAGGTGAGATAAAAATGATTTCACATCTGATGAATAAATTGTCGTTGGGTGGGAATGAATCACTTGTTTGAAGCAGATTGTAAAGGTTCAGGTTTAGGTCTTTTTTCTCTATTTTTAATAGATGATTGTATATTTTACTGAATGGTAGCTTATTTCATGTATATTTTTAGTTCTTAATAGAACTGTCTCATTGCTGTAGTTAAGCAATATCTTAGTTTTCTGGTCTAAAATGGATGCAAAAATCTCATGTTTGGGTCTGATAGGCAGGAAAAATAATGCACGTAAATAAGACGATTCATAATTTACAACATCCAGTCTAGAAGAGAGAATCATGAACTATCTAGACGTCCTCTGGCAGAAAGTAAGATTCTGTGGGTGAGGAAGGTCTCAGGGCCAAGGTGATGTGCAGGGGCAGGAGGGCACCTGAGAAAATGTTCCATGCAATCTTCTGCGCTTCCTGATCCGCTGCTTGTGCAAACAAGGTGTAACTAAAGTGTGAGGGGAATCTTGGTGAAGGAGAACCTTTAGAGTTTGCAAAGCAGTAATTACCTAGTCATAGAGCTGTCAGACATCGTAGTATTAGACAAGATATATCCAGTAGTGAATATAGTCTTGTAGCTGGTGCCTTCTTCAGAAACCACCTGGTGCTATCTTTGCCTTTTCATTACTGTTTTGAATGTTCTATGGTAATACTCCTGTAGTTTGAACATTAGCCTTTTCTGGCACCCAAATGTTTTATTATATTGAAGCTGTGGCTTTTTGATTGTGAAAAGGGACAGAATTTAAGATGTTCTAGTAATCAAGAACATGAGAAATATTTCTAACTGGGCTTTTTGTTTTTTGAGAGTTTTTTAGAGGTTTAAATGCTTTAACCTATAAAAAGCTGTAGGGCAATATCAGCTTTAAAAAGATGGGAAGGGGAAAAAAAGTTCAACAAACTCCTTTTAACATTCTGCTTATTGGATTCATGGCACTACCAGGATCCAAAGGCTAATCCAAGAAAGTACTTTGAATTAGTCTGCCTTTACTACACTGACAGGTAAATTAAAAGCATTCCCATTGTTCCTTCAGTTTCTTACGAGAGTTTTTCATTAGCTCCACAACCTGTTGTGCTAAGCTGTCTTTCTAGTTGGTGATTCTGTCTTCATTATGTTATTCGTTTTGTTCATAGGAGCCAAATGAAAGAAGGAAAAATTAACTCAAATGTGTTTTCAAGAAAAAAACCCTACTTTTAAAATCTACTTTTAGTCTTTCAGGACTCATTTCCTTTATTTCCTTTTTCAGGTTGGATTTTTTATCTAACAGTGGGATTGGAATCCTGGAGATTCATCTTTAGTAATGAACAATCTCTAGCCCTATCGTAGCTTTCTAAAAATAGGTAAATTCCCACTCTTGGATTTTGTATGTGGTTTCCACTGATGGTTTTTTGAACCTTTTATATAGATGTGAGAGATAGGAGGACAAAACACATTTCAAACTGCTTGATTTTAAACAAAAATAGTACTCTTTTCTGGTCATAGATGTAAAAGCTCATTTTTCCAGCTGTACTTAGTAAATATAGCTGTGCATATAGAAGCTTTCTTGGCTAGAAACTGAGTTTTTTCATTTTCTAAACAGGTGTCTTAATGCATGTACCTACTGCAAAACTAAGCATGCCAGAGGAGATCTAGCAAGTTATCCAATTGAAGAACTAGTGGACAGAGCCAAACAGTCTTTTCAAGGTAAGGCGTTCTATCCCTATAATAAAAGTTAGCCTCTGAAGTGTAGCAGATCTTATTTTCACACATAATGATTGTGATACAATATGGCTGTATTGCAGTATTGGCGTTCTTAATAGTCGTTACTGTGTCTGGTGGTGCCTTTGTGGTAGACAGCCATGCTTTCACTGTGTTGTGCACCACTATTTACAAAATGTAGTCCTACCATAAGGAGTATATAATTTTGATTTTAGGCTTGCTCAAATTAAGTTCTGTGCAAGCATTTCTTCGTGACGATGGGGAACCTGTAACATTTGGTCATTTTTCTCTATCTCTGGTTTCTTAAAGGGGAAGACTAACTTCTTTTCACTCAACAATAAAAGTAAATTTCATTAACCTCCCTAGGATTCTTAAAACCCTGTTTAAGGATGCATTACTTCTTCTGATAATGGATTTCCTGGAGGACTTCTGGGATGTTTCAGAAAGCCAGACAAAGCTTATCAGCTTTCAAGTTTAATAGGATATTCGTAATGTCACACGGATCCAATCAAACATCAAAAGTTTCTCCTGCAGTACAGTCCTCTGTGCCAGTATCTGCCTAAAAATCTCATATGATAGCTTTATTGTACCTTAATATTTGTTCTTTGAAACACAGGCAAAATTTAGATATAAAACCACAGATTTCCAAATAATGCTAGTGTTCATTTCTGATGCAATCTCTGTGAAGGCACAGGTGTGGTGTTTTTTGTGTTTGTGCGCCATGTTGAAGGATTAAATGTATATTAAAAAAATACTGAGGTAATTCAGGTGTAGCATCTCCTTCCATCTTCGTAGGAAGTACTTTGAATCAAAAGTAAATCAATAAATAGAACATGTGGTTTCACATCCTCTGTGCATGTACAAACAGTATGTGCATTGGGTTTCACTTATGGCTCTGAGTGTTGCAACTGTTCTAGTAAGAAGCAGGTCTCCAGTGTTTCAACATGTTTTTAAATTCATCCTTATTTAGGGATCCATAATAACCTTATTCAGGTCACTGAACTCTGGTTATTCCTATCAGTAGTATGCAAGGAAGAGTCCTTTTCCTATTCAAAGCCCACATTCACAAATTCTAAGTTCTACATTATCCACACAGGAAGGTCTCACTTAAGATTGGAAATGCCTTTTTCTTTTGCTTTTTTTTAAAAGCCAAGCTCCTCTCTTTTCCTCCATGAAGCTTATCTCTAATTGTCACAAAATTTCTCCTATTGCTTAGGTTTGTACAATTAATGCTGTTGTTGCTGTGGATTGGATTGGCTGTTATGATAGACAGGGGTTCTGTCATGTCTCAAATTTCTTGTTTTAGTAGGACAGGTTTCTGAAACCTGTATGCATATTATGAAATGGTCAGTAACTGAAATATAAGATGTAGAAATACACTTATTATTTTGGTGGAGAAACATGTTTCAGAAAGCTAGAAGCTTTCCGTAGTACAAGACAGGCGACTTTGAAATCGGTAAGTAGTCACTGTGTAGGAGAAAAGCTTCCATTTGATGGTTATGGTTATTATTATGCAGTAATTACCAGACCCAAGTAAATGCCTGGTTATAGCAAGACATGTAGGTAGGCAAGGAACACTACATTCTTTTCTTTTCATCCAGGTGTAACTCTGAAATACTGATAAGAATAGCATTATTCTGGTAGCACTATATAGCTGTTGAAATGTTCGAAAGAAACTTTGAACAATTCAGCAAGGGAGTATGAGGAAGAGAAGAGAAGAAATGGCTAATAGAGTCAGGATTATGGTGTTATTTAGGTTAACTATTTAAATTTTGTTTAGAATTATTGTACGTATGGAAAGAAAAAAAATCAGATTAGTCTGTCTTGTTAGAGTTGTATTTACGTGCCATAAAGTCCAAGTTAAATTAACATAAAGATGTATTTGCTTGATGTAAGAAGAAAGAAAACTTGAGTTTTGTTTGTCTTTGCAGACCATAAATGTGAAATTTTGGAAAGTGTTTTGAACTTCAAGTATTCTACATTTGGACTGAAAATTCAGTAATTCAATTCATCTGTGGTACTGTGGCCTTTATTGTAAATATTGACTCTTTCAAAATAACTTGATTTCTAATGGAAAAACTTGCCCTTAAGCTATTGTTTTGAAATTCCTTGAAGAAATGCTGTGATGTGTCTCACAGCAGGCATCTCCACGGAGTTCTATTCTTATTTGGCCTTACACTAGTACCTTTGTTAAAGGACATAAGGACAGAGGCAAGTACCGAGTTGGAAAATGAAAGGCTTTCCTTTCCAGCATGTGAAGCTCCAGCTTTCACATGCTTCGGAACAGGCATGAAATAGTCAGATACTTAGTTTGCAGTGAATGGACAGTTTATTGCTGCCAGCTTGCTGCAGCTGGGCTGCAGAAACTTCAATCCAGTGAAAGACTTCAGCAATTCAGACTCATTATTAAAGTTCTTGCTGAGTTACTGAGCCACAATCTCTTCAACAGTCACTTCTGTTTTCTCAGATGATGTGTTGCTGAAGCCCTAGTGAAAAATACAGAGAGGTACAGATGTGTGATGAAAAGTTTTTCCACTTTGGAACTATTGTTGGGAGAACTGAAGTGCCTTAGAAGAGCAGCAGCAAAACAGTGTGTGATGATTTGGTATAACTGCATGATCCAGACATGTAAGAAAAGAGAGGCTGATGTTGTTTTCAGTGTTTTGTATGTTTATATTCTCACAGTACATAACTTGATAGGCCCCAAAGGTGGGATGTTTCAATTGTGGAACACACCGAAAAGGGATTAGAAGAGCTGTATTTAAGGACCTTTTGTTACAGGTCCTTAAATCTCAGCACAAAAAAGCTCTCTAAAATGCTTTATTCAGGCGATCGTACTTCGATAAGATTGCAGCTGACATCTAGAAACAGTATTTCTAGCAGCAGTGTGTTGCCAGAATGGGCTTCAGTGTTGTGATCAGATACTCCCAATTTTTCTTCAGTCACTTCTGTACTGCAGCCTCTGGGCAGGATGTCTCTACATAGGAAGTACTTCCAAGCTGTAGTATGTGCTGCATTACTCGGCTGCGAGCCCTTTCAAGTAGTCAGTGGGCCAACTTGGACTGCTAATAATATGGTACATAATAATATGATATCTGTGTGACAGCAGCTGCAAGGTGGTGCCTGACAGTCATCACTCTCTTTGATGTTTCTCTCCAAGATGACTTTTGAAGATTTTTGAAACTCGTAGGCTTTTTAGTCAAAATTTACCTCTGTGACTTTATTTAGCTGCTGTTTTTTGAGAGTTTTGCATACTTTGTGTAGGTAAGTAGGTATTTATTTCAGTGTATTTTAGGGTCCAAACCTTTATTTTTTTCATCAGCTTTGTAAAAACAAAATTTGATGCTTTGCTGAGAGTGGTAACTAGATGACAGCAGATTACAAAGCTGTAATAATTTACGTGCATGTTCAGATTATTTCTGTAAGCCTAAACTTGATTTAAATCAACTGATTAAGAAGAGATGGCTGAAATCATCATGACTGAACAGAAATCACCCTGTATATTGTAATTTTCCAACCTCTGAAATAAACTGTTTTTCTTTTTTTCTTTTTGCGGTTTATTATAGTATCTTAGGTTTTGTGCACATCATATTGAATTTAAGTGTGGTGCAGGTTTCTAGTACATGCTGCATACTTCCATAATGCATTGGACTAAGTGGCAAGGTGTACTGAAATTGAGTTCGTTTGCATACTTTGTATGGGGTTTTTGTCTCCTGACCTCCAGAGTAGTTTTGAAGTTATGACTGACATCAGCTTTAATAATTCACAAAATGTCTTTAACAAGAGAATCTTTCTAAAGTTGAAACTAGACTATTGAGGTTTATGCTTTTTTAACTTCAGTGTTTTTTGTGTACACTTCAACTTATAGTAAGTCGTTGTATTGGGTTTTTTTACATGGACAGCCTTGTCAAGTCGCATTATATAGCAGACTTCTATAAGACAGCTAGTAAAATAAAAAGTATTGCAAACTTCCGTAAAGTGGTCTTCAGAGTAGAGAACAAATGTCTACTGTAAGGCTGTTTATGCAGAGAGGTTTTCTACAGCTGATAGGACAGCACTTTCTTAGTGTCATCAATTTAGTAGTATGTTTTCAAAATTTGCCATATCATGTTCAATGCTGTATTTTAAGGAATTGCATTTGCAGTTATGAGAAAGCTCCTTCCTTCCCAAAGCTACTTTATGTATAACAATGTGTTTTTCCTTAGTATACGAAGTGGAAGGCTGGGGTAGCTGCCATTGGAGTGCAGTCCTGGGATAGCTTTGGTTAAACTGCAAGACTTTAAATTGATTACATATATATTTATTTTTTTAAATGGGATTTTAGTGAGCATAAAAAGATAATAACTGATAATGCTACCTGGTGATTTGTAAACCCTACATATTGTGAGAGACATCCTGGGCAAGGATAGTAGTTTATATTGCCAACAATTTTTTGCTGGTTCAGCAAACTAAGTTAAAAATATAAATAGCTTTATGGAATTAGCTGTTATTTCATTCTAGTTTAGAATGAAAATATTCTGCATGTACCAGTTCAAAATTACACTTCTTTAGCGTTGCATGCCTGTCGCAGGTGGCAGGGAATATACTGCTGTTAAAATATACACTGTATAATTACTACTGTATTAGCTTATTTTATGGTAGCAATCGGGGAGCTCAAATGAAAGTCAAGACCTGTTGGGAAACATTGTTCTTGTATCCTCAAGCTATGTGGAACAACTGCTTCTGGATGAATAATTGCAGTGGCAAAATATCATTTATTTTTATTCCATTATTTCCATGATGGTTCACTGGCATGCATGGTGTTGAATTCTGAATAAGCTTCTGTTTAGGAAATCTTGGAAAAAGGTAGCATTACAAAGCAGAGGAGCTATCTAAACGAAGACTCTGAGTCTTGGTTTTCATTAGTCATCTTTAGCAATTATCCCTAATCTTGTAGATTTTGAAGTGTCGAGAGTTTAAAGGAGATTAATGTTAAATATTTCTCTCTCTACAAGTATTGCTGTAAACAGATGTTTATACATGGATGATAAGGATTGATTTTTATATAATGTGACTGGTTTCCAGAGCTGTTCAGATCACAGTGTCCTTTGCTAAGGATCTTTGGTTTTAGTAGTTCTGATGAGGTGCTGTCAAGACTTTCCGCTTTATTAATTGGTAACTGTTTTTCTCCTTGAAAAACTGTCAGTAAGCTCTCTGTATGTTTTCACAGCAGCTGCCATTCATGAAAGGACAAATATCAAGTACTGGCAATGTTTTTAGTTTCCCATTAATTGGCAGAAGCAGCACCAAATTAGGATGCTTAGGCTATGTCCTCTCAGTAGTGGATTTGGTCTTTGAACATGCTGTGAGGGTCTGGGCTGTGTACTCAGTCCGCCTAGGGAGGAAGCTAAGACTGTAAAGAGAACAGTTGTTGTATATGCGGGTCTCACCTTGATGTGAGGTAACACTTACTCGGAGCCTGGACGCGGACCCAGGAGTGAACATGCTGTCCTAGTGGTCTCAACATGGCCTTTATTAATGGTCCTGAGCATGCCCCAGGAAAGCTTTCTTAACTCATCTTAATTCCTTGCTCACTAGTATTTTCGCTCTTCTAGTGTCAATATTCTGTCAAATAAGTATATGTATCTATTATATGCACACTGATGATTCTTCTTCTGTAGCTTAGCAGCATTATTCTTGTGCTTCTTTGTCCTAAATTTTATTCAGTAATATCTGCAGCAGTCTTAAAAGAAAGCTAACTCTTCTTCCATACTAGCCACGCGATGAAGAGACTTTGTTGAGGAACCTGTTGGATAACAAATTCAATACAAAAAAAAGTGCACTGGTATTACCCATTGATATCTGGAACTGAGTTTCCATTGTTTATATAAACTCAAATCTTGACACTGTGCAAACTGATACTTGATGTCAATTTTGGGGCTGTCAATTAATTTCTGTTGCAGTTATGCTTGAACATGCTTGGAAACGTCCTGAAATTGAGTCTACACTGTATGGTTCGAACACATAGTCAAAGGCTATGACTCTCTCATAGGATAGATTGGGGTGTGCTTTGTGTGGGACAGAAAAACTCATCATTATATGCATATTGTTAAATACCAAGAAAAACTAAACTATATCACGTTAATGGCAGACAGCTAATCAATTAGTTGAATTAGACGGACAAGTCTTTTGGAAGTGTTGTTTTGTTGGTGGGGGTTTTTTTGGGTTGTTTGTTTGTTTGTGGTTTTGTTTGTTTGTTTTAATTCAGTTGTCTTTTGGAAAGATTGGGAAATCTGCTTTGTATAGAACTGAAAGATGTTTCTTTGGTTGTTCTCAAAATAAAAGGGTTTGTTTCATTTTGGATTGCATTAAATATTTAGATCAATCTGAATGTTTTGTTTGGTTTTCAGAATACCCCTTGGCTTTCGAAATGTAGGTCAACTCTGAAACCAAACATAACATTTGTGAGTGGGGTGATTTTATTTTAAGGGGATGGTTTGCTTCGGAAAAATGTTTACACAGAAACATTTCACTTTCATTCCATGTGATATATTTCACCATTTTGAAATTTTGTTAAATTTAAAAAATTTTCTTTCCTTTTGAAAGTTTGATGATTTCAATACAGAAATTATGCTTGTTTCCCAAAAGCTGTAAGCTAAATTTTAGCAAGCGTCTGTTTCTGTTCAGCAAAAACAGCTTTAGAAAAGCAAAATTCTTAGTAGTATTTACCAGTCATTGCCCAAGGCAGCATAACAAAAAATTGCATATAAAATTAAGAAAATTGAGCTCAAGGCATTTTTCTCATGCTGTGTCCTTTCTTTGCTTCCTTTTTGCTCTAAAGGCAGGTTTTACCTGTAAATGCAGACTGTATCTTATTCTTTTTTTGCTCCTTTAGCCACACTGACGAAAGCTTGAGAGTGAAAAAGCAAATGTTAGTACGCTTTAAACACCTTCAAAAGGGATTGTAAAAGCCAAACAAAATTTTCTTGTAAGGTGAATGTAACCAACAAACATGAAACTTCGGTGCTGGTTGGCTGTTTCTTGAGTTCTCCCACATTTAAGTCACACTATGCATTACCTCAGAAGGAAAAAAGCCCATACTTAATATCTGCTATAAAATGATATGTCGAAGGTGTAGCATATATTGGCTTCTACTTGCTCTCTCTTGGCAGCCAGAATGACCTTGTAAGAGTATGAAGACCATGCCCATTATAACTGGTTTTAAATTGTCTTATGGAATGCTTTTCTATTGGAATAGACAAATTCTTAAAATGCTGAATTTTTGAGAGGAATATATTGAAATCAACAACAAACTTGTGTAGAAAAAGCTGAATGTGTTCCATTTTGCATTGTATAATGTAATGCTTGCCTCTTCTTTTCCAGAATGCTTTTGCCTCTGTATTTTCTGATTTATAGAATCAAAATTTTCTGATGCATAGATTATAACATATATAAGACAGGAAAATTTTATATGGAAATCTTCTCTAACAAACACTCCTTACCCTTAAAGAAACCAAACCTAAACCCCATACTGTTTTTCAAATCCTTTCCAATTTAATTTTTTTTGAGAGCAGAATTTTCCATCTCACAGATAATCTTGGTTCAGCTTTGCTATGCATAGCGTTTCCTTATGTTGTTTGTTTGTTTTTTGGTTTTTTATTTTGAGGGGATGGAGGAGAATGGTGGCAGTGTTTTTCTAAGATAAACCTCTTCTGTCAGTCTTTTTACTGACTTCTGGGAAAAGTAGGCTTTATTCTAATATTGTTCCAGAAGTATAATTTGAAGTTGCATTCCAGGGAGCTTGGACTGCTGTTTTTGAGACACTTTGATAAACTTCTCTTTGTTCTTCTGTGCCTTTTGACTATACCTAAAGAGCTAGGTTTTTGTTGTTGTTATTAAGTTTATTAA
The DNA here is from genome assembly GCA_013389905.1 of Sula dactylatra. Classification (NCBI taxonomy): domain Eukaryota; kingdom Metazoa; phylum Chordata; class Aves; order Suliformes; family Sulidae; genus Sula; species Sula dactylatra. Next base: position 8,418 of record WEKW01024647.1, on the reverse strand, counting down.
AATTCTTTCTGTATTGTCATCTGTGTCTTAGGAATGTTTTAAGTTTTTCCTGCTGCCTTGGCCTAAGTATTCTGTGCATTAGCAAAGATAAATATTTTGGTACCAGCGTATAATTTCTTAGAATTACATGGATTAGGGTAATGAATTAGTTTTTCATGGCTGCATGTAATCTTTTCTAATGATCCTGAAAGAAAAAGATGTAATTATATTCCGTCAGTAGTGATGAGAAGCAATGTCTTCAGGTACGTAAAAACTGCTATGTAACAGATATTTAAACACACATAACCAACATCATGTAGCAAACAGATATTTAGAAGGATAAAAAGATGTCTTTTCAGTAGTAAATTACAATATTGTAGATACTTTCAGGCTTTATTTGAGTAAGAAAATTAGAAGTTTAGTGAGATTTCCTCTTGGCTCAGAAGGAAATTCACTGTAGTGTTTTTGGTATGTGTTTATTTTATATAGTCAAGTTTACCAATATGTTACAGTTGTTTCTGATGTTTTCAGCATGTCTTGTTGCCTAAAAGGTTCCTTTGCATTATTTTTTTTTAATTGAGGAATGCAGTGGCAATTACATTAAATTATTGGTGTCTAGCTTTTTTCCTTACTGCTCTCTCCAGCTTCCTGAGAAGAAGTGGAGAGGGAGGTGCTGATCTCTTCTCCCTGGGGTCCAGTGCCAGGACACATGGGAATGGCTCAAAGTCCCTCAAATGCGTCCCTCGGGGGAGGTTCAGACTTGACATGAGGAAACATTTGTTTACCGAGAGGGTGCTGAAACCCTGGACAGGCTTCCCAGAGAGGTGGTCGATGCCCCATGGCTGGTCAGTGTGGGGGAGGCATTTGGACAACGCCCTTATTAACATGCTTTAACTTTTGGTCAGCCCTGAGGTGGTCAGGCAGTTGGACTCAGTCATTGTCGTAGGTCCCTTCCAACTCAATTCCTCCTCAATTCCTCTGTTCTAGCTTACTGCATTCTGAATTCTCATGCATTCTAATGTATTCTAATGCATTAGAATACCTGAGCAGAGATCTGTGCTAATTCCTTTTACATGTGGGAAAACATTCATCTTACTTCATAGTTACAGAAATTTTTAGGCAAGTTCAGTTCAAGACAGAAAGTCATATATATTCTGTTGGATGACTGAGCTGAACTACTGTTTCTTCTGGTCTGACCAAAGGCGTTCCTCCTCCTGTTCCCTCCAGAATTTCTCAAAACTGCATTACGGCAGTGAGTTTCCCCCCATTTCAGACATTTTCACAATAATGCACCTTTCATTTACACCTTTTTTAAAAGTTTCTCTTTTGTACTTGCTCATTAGTCCTGAAAGATGACAGCATATATACATTCCTGTTTGCTATACAGTGACTGAATTTCCAGTTCCATGTATTCCTGTACCTATCTTTAGTGAAGAGATAATTTCTTCCATTCCTTTCATTATGACTTTTGACTAGTGTTAAAATGTATCTCTGCATTTCTTATGCCACTCCTTTATTTTATTAAAAATAATTGCTTTTTTTTAAAAAAACACCATTGTTTCTCTGCATGTTTTTACTTTGTTTTGCATGTTTTCACTTGGTCTTTTGCAGTTAGACTTGAAGTCTCTTTCTGAGATGGCCAAAAGTGAACTGACTTTGATCTAAAAACTGTAGCTGTTCTTGTGCATTTGTAATGTATTATATATGTAGTCAGTCCACTGCTGTCAGAATGCTTCAAACCTATTGCACATGTGAGGTGATAGGCTCATGCAGAATAAATTTGGTGTGTTCAAGATCTGTTGCCAAAGGCTGATCGCTCTGCAGTGCACTTGCAGTATGTTTGATGTTGTCATCAAAATATTAAACATACTGATCAACTTTGTGCCCTATGGCCAGAAAGGATTCTGGGATTCACAACATGCCACTATTTTTCACAGAAATGCTAAGAATCAGCAGAAGGCTCGGTTTTAGTTTAAAACGTTGCTAATATTTTCATGAAGGGTGTAGATCACGGCATCTTCTAATTTTCTAGTTGCCAAGAACTTTCAGTAATATAATCTTACTTCCATTTCCTTATAACTCTGTCAAACTTTAATTGATACTTTTAGTTAAGATCATCTAACTATTTGCAAGAATTATGTTAGGGAAAAGTTGTTTTTCTGGGCAAGTTTAGAAACGAGAAAAACTTTTCTTATTGAAAAGTTCTGGACGCCTTCGTGCCTTAGTGTGGTAGTTACTTTGAGGTCATTTTTTTTTTTTTAAATTTTGTGCTTGGTTCAAATGGGTTTTGTGGAGACTCAGTAGATTTTAGCTGTTAGATTTTGTAGGCATGCCCCATACCTTAGGCTGATTTCGTGCATTATGGATTTTTTTTCCTTATTGCCAGGTCTGCTGTGATACAAGGCATCAGAAATGAGGAAGGGGAAAAGGGGACCCCTTTTTCTTTTTCTCAATGTGTTAACGCTGCCTTCTGGTGTTGATAGAAGTTTTAGTCCAGTCAATCTGTTTAATTGTCCATGTTGCAGCCTCGTATAACAAACATGCCATAACAGCTAATTTGCCAAGAAGTCATGTCCATGCCACATTTAGGACATAAATGAATCACACTAGATTTTGCAAGTGTGTAATGTGCAAAACTGCAACTGGCCCTTTCCTTGCAAGGAGAACCATTTAGGCACTGTGTACTGTTTGTACAATTGGGATTCTGCTGTTTAAGTACTGTCTACCTTTTTTTAAAAAAAAAAAAAAAAAAAAAATGTTGTGATTTAAACTGTTGAAGAGAAATAGAGCCGAATAATACATGATTGCATTCAGGATAATAAGAGGTTGGTCACCATATTTACTACCAAGATGTTGTCCTGGGTCTTGTATGGGATGACAGAGGAAAGATTGTTATTTAGGAAAGATTGGAAGAAAGGCAATGCAGTAACAAGGAACGGTCATTCATTTGGGGAGGAGCTATCTCTGTAAAATTTGCAAAAATTCATGTTCCCCTGAAGATTTTCATCAGGAATTGAAGTCTGTATGTGCTGGCTTGTGTTTCTGAAAGTAGTGATTTCTTCTCTATGGGGATTATTATAATAAGTTTGAATAGCTTTAAATGGATTCTTTGGATGCTTTCGAATATTGTTCATGTCACGGTTGTCTGTTCCAAAATATACAACCCATTAATGCTGTAATATGAAATAAACTGTATATTTTCTGAAAATCCAGACAATTGTTAGTTTAGGATGCTGTCTTCTCTGTAAGTTGCTGTCAGAGGTACATAGGCATTGTCCAGAGAATAGCTTGCCAGATGTATTGACACTGTTGCCAAAATTTCTCAAGGCATGACCAAATTACCTTTTTGTCTCTATCTAACCTAGTCTAGTAACATTGCTTTTTTAATGAAGTGTTTCTGACTGTGCATGGGTTGTTGTAGCTTACAGTGTTGGAAGGGAGAATATATAATGTATGTGAATGCTTATTTTGCATGCCTAAGACTCTTACAGACAACAAGACTCCACTAATCTCTTAGCTTTGGCACTTTAAAGAACCAGAGAAGTCTGTTTAACAAAGGTTGTATTTTGTCTTTAGCAGGAAAAAAAAGCAAGTGTTGGTCACATTTGCTCTGTATAATTCAGTCTTCTCATTCCTTTTTATTTTCCTACTCAAATATTTGCATTTGTGCTGTTTAAATCCCTGAATGACAACCAATCTGTTTAATTTTGGATGTTTATAAAAAAGGTGCATTTTATTTTTGTTTTAAATAAAAGTTTAATACAAAACAGCCAAAGCAGAGATGTATGCAATTAAAAATACTGCTTGATCTTCAGCCTTAGGCTATAGTTTCAGCTGTACTTAAGCAAACACTGCAACTAAAAGAAGCANCCCCCCCCAACCTTTTCCTCAGGCCACCTGCTTTCTTGCTGGGAGTGAGTTCCTTGTGTGAAGCAGGCTGGGGAATTGATCTGGGGTAAAACTGAATGTCAGTCATTCTCCCCTCTTCTCTCCCTCCTGCCCCCCCAGCCAAAACCACCCACCCTCCCATTTTAGCTTGGATTGGTTCTCCAGTCCAGTTTACTTCAGGACCACGTGAACACTTGTAGTGTAGGGAATAAGCAACTGAGGACAATGGTAGATGGGATTGGTTGTCTCATCAGATGTGTTGGCTTATGCTGCTCGAGAAGTGTGAAACTGGACTGAGAGAATGATCAGTTCTTGCTTTCTGGGAAAGGGTGTTACGCATGTATCGAGCCGTGAGTCTTACATTCCCACATGTACCTTTGTGATTAGAGATGGTGAAATCTGTCATTCTGGTTTCCATGAAATTTTTGTGTTTTCAGAATATGATTTTGTTGTATTTTAAAATGAAATGTCCTGCAAAAGAGGAAGTTGGAAGAAGACTATTCACGTGTTTTTAGAAATCTCAAAGGGTGACAGTAATAAGTGATACAATTTGAATCTTCCAAGGTACTGATGTTATGGAAGTACCACAATTCTGCACTGTCCCAATGGTACTAGACCTTTAGAGCAAGGGACTGGAGGGGTGTCAGGAAAACTGGATGTAGTTATCTGCCAAAGCTCTTCTCTCTCATCACCGAGCCACTGTTTCCTGCGCAAGCTTATCTAGCTTGTGGGATAAGAAATAACCCTACAAAACTTCACCTAATGCTGGATACGCTGGGGTGTCTTCTCTCATCTTCTGAGGGTGTGAGATACCTGTTCCAGCTTAAATCTTTCCTTCAACAACTAACTAGGAGATCCACAGATTTCCATGAGCCCCCAGTGCACTGTGACGCTAGTGTTTACTGGCATTTTAGTGAGGAGACAAGAGAAGAGATGATAACTAAGAGGGGGGAAGCAGGGTTCACCTCCAACTTTTCCAAACTCTAAAGCAGAGATTTCCAGATGCTATAGGAAGGTGAGAAGACAAAGTTGCAACACACTTAGCAAGACTAGACTGGATTGCTCAAGGCAGAGGAAGGCAGGGCACAAGACATCTGTTTAGGAGTAGTTTAATCATTTGGATATTATTTTATATTGCATATATTAGAGTTACAGTGATACCATGATAGTAATTCATTGTTGATAACTTTTTGATGGCTCTGGGGAAGACTGACGTGATTCCTATTGTGATCTTAAAAAGTTTGCTAAAGATAGAGTGCTCTTAAATGGTCCCAGACGGTGAATGGGACTGGAGTCTGGGAACCTCCAGATTCCAGAATGCTAACGCTTCAAAGTTCCCCAAGCTGCTCTCAAAAGCTAGATGTTCTTGAAGCAGATGTCTCCTCATGGAAGCAGCAGCTGGGCAGTCTGAAAGCTGCTTAGCATAGGAGATTCGGTGGGAGAAACTCTTCATGTCAATATGTCCCAAAATAGCAGATCTGGAATCCTTGGTCAAGTTTTTCAGCTCTCAGGTTGTAGAAAGAACTGAGAGGTACATACAGCCCGACTACAGGTCCAGACTTGGGGGCTTTGACAGTGGGACTTCTCAAAGCTGATGTTCTGAAAGAGGCTTGGCTGCAGCAAACCAGCTTACTGGTGGCTTTAGGCTATGCATTTCACTTGACCTATTCTAATCGCTGATCAAAATCCATTTAAAAGTATTTCTTTTTCACTGTGCTTGCTTAACATTACAAAAATATGTATCATTTAAAAGCCAAAGTAATTTATGGACGTTTCAAAACAATTCCTTGTTTTCTTCATCAGTTACCGAATTGGATGTCAGTCTGCTAAGCAGTATGGTCTTGTAAGCCTTTGAAAATTATGTCAAGTGCTTTTCAGTAATTTGTATTTATCTATACATTTTATTCCTCCTTCATGAAACAGACTTCCTTGGAAATACAAAGTTTCTTCTTTCAGTCTGTATTTTCACTACTTTATTAGGAACACTTAAAAATCACAGTGTTTCAGTGTTTTCATCCAACAAGGAATTGTTAAAGTTCCTGCTAAATTTTCAAGGAAAAGAGTTGCTGATCTCTAATTGCTAAAAAAATACAAGGAACTTTCAGGTCCTGCTCGGTGCCTGTAAATGGTGTGGTAGTAGAATACTGGAAACAAAACTGAAGTTCGAATGCAAGTCACCTGTGTCTTTCTGGAAAACTTATTTGAAACACAAAGGCATCACATGCACATTCTCTGTGCAAAGGAAAGCTCGTACACCTCGTGTATACAGCAGCAAGACAGTAACGACCAGGTATGAGTTGTTCTGGCAGATGTAGGAATATACATTCTAGCTGTGGTTGTTGTCTTGCTGTTTAATACTGTTAGTAATTTTACTGTTATAAACAGTACCTTAAAGTTACTTTTGAATCATTTTATTAAATATTGTATTGTAAGAATGTAAATTCTTAGAGGAAATGTAATTACTATCCATAGCTGTATCTTTTTAGAACAGAAGGTAGGCACTAAGGTAGCTGTTGCACTAAAAATCTCACAAATGTAAAATGGTGGGTAGTTATCATGGATTTATTTGAACTCACCCTATTACCAATATATTTCCCTTGTAGTTTTTCACTTTGAGCTTGTGCTTTGATTATAGATAGTAGAGTTTTTACTTCTTTTGAAGCATTGTGTCACTTTCACTTTTCTTTTGAATTGTAATGCCTTGAAAAAAGTACAAGCGAAAAAGCTTGTACTGTGTACCTTTGGCAATGAAATAGATGAAGATTCTTCGTGCTTCTTAACAGAATGTTTGCCTGGCTTAGGGCTTCCTCAGAAGAGCTGTTCAATCTGATGTTTGCTTTAAAATGTTTGGGTTTTTTTGAAAAACTTGTTTATTTTATACCAAAGTAGTGTATTTTATGTTCTTTCCATGCTTATTCAGTGGAACAGCAGCAGAGGAAAGCTGGATAGCATTGCTTTTTTCTTAATTTTATTTATAAATATCTTTTTGTTAAGTTTGCATTATTTGAAATGGAGTGTAAAATGTGAGGTTTAGTAATGCCACAGCCAGTAGTTGAAGTATTTACCAGACAGATTAAGTTGGTTTTGTATGTATTTAGTGTTGAATTTAAAAGCAGCTCAAAATAAAGCACAGTGTATCTTACTTTCAGGAAAAAAATTCATATCTTTAATTTTGTTTGAAAATAAAAGTTTGTTTTTATGTGGCTTCTTAGCCACAGGGTTACTGGAGTTTTTTCACTCCTTGTAAGTATTTGTTCAGCTATGGGAACTTGCTGTATTCTTTTGTTGGTAATACTTGTTTTGCTGATGTATTTACTGCTGGTTTTGTAAAACCTGGACTAGAAATATTTTCAAAACATTATAAGTGTATTATCACAGCCAACCTTGCGTATTATGCAGCCATCAGCTACCTGGAGCTTTCCATTGCTCCTGTGAAAATATCACAAGCAATTCCTACTGTAAAACAGATACAGTGACCGGAATCCAAATCATTAATTTAACAGATCAGATGCACTGTCTTGCACCAGCCACCTACCTAGTACAGTATAGGTCATCATTGTTATGTCCAAAGATAATTTATCAGAATACAGCAATGGTTCGTTTTATCATTTGGTAAGTAGTCTCCTCCTGGATAGTTTGGCCTTCTGGAGGAACAAATGTTAAGTTATTCTGTGCCACTGAAACATCCGACTCACAAGACTACTCAAGGTGATATCTTCTGCTAACTTTTCTTTCTT
>WEKW01024646.1:71395-158864 GCA_013389905.1 Sula dactylatra | reverse complement strand
TATCGACTGTATAAATACAGTACGGATGAATTCATCACACTTTATCCCAATGACCCAGAGGAGGACTGGCCTGTGGTGACTCTCATAACTGAAGATGACAGACATTATAATATTCCAGTCAGAATGTGCCAAGAGACTATGCTGTAAACAAGTGATTTTTGGCAGACAAACCTGTGCTGCTTATTCAGGTTTCCAGTGCTATTTTGAAACAGGATGATGACAAAATCTGCGTTACTGAATCTACAACTTGAAATCCATGTCTCAGAAGTTTACATCTGAACTAAGATATCAAAATAGGTATTAGCTTAAAGAGTGACAATTTTGCAAGTATGGCTTTTGTTACCCATTAAAAAAACCCAAAAACTTCTGCAATCCTTTTTTTGAAGGGCTTACTCTGAGTAGGAATGCAAAAACTGTAGATTTACTTCCTTTAAGAAGATAGGGGAGGCTTTGTGGTAAGAAATGAGCTGGCCTTCTGCTCCCTGAAATAATGATATAACGATGAATTGAAATTTCTAGACAAGTAAGCTGGCAGTGTCCGGACTGATATTTGTAATGCTGCTTAGAAGCAATTTATACATGTCTGGGGTCTCAGGAAGCAATATGATTCTTTTGCAGTTGGAATTTAATGCCTGCCATGGTTTATGCTATAAGAGATGTTTAAAGTTTTCTAAATGCTTTGGGGTTTTTTCCAACATGAATATCTCTTATTTAGAAGTTGGTTGTCTGTTTCACTGAAAATAAAGAGCTGTTCCCCTTTCAGCCCCTGGAGAGGATCATGGCAAAGAGACTTGATAATAAGGGAGTATAAAAGTTTGTTAGGTCAGAAATTCAAAATCTACACAGAATACCCTCTTAGCTTGATCAGATAACCACGTGTCCACCAACTTCCATGTCTGTTCATATTACTGTTCCTGTAATGTTAACCCTCACTGGTAGCTGCTGTGGAGAACGTCAGGATTGTAATTTGCCAGGGAGTGTGGTAGATGGAAGTGAACTTCTGGTGTGACTTCTCCGCTCTTGGGAGGAGTGTGTGCGAGGTTCTGTTTCTGCTTAGAATTATTCATGATGCTTTGAACGGAAGGAATACAGCATATATCAGATGCTGGGAGTGCTGACATACCTTAAAAAATAAATAATAAACCCTTCACTCTTTAGCTTAAAGTGGGAGCATGCCCTTAGAGGTGATTTTCAGAACAAGAGAGTGAAGGTTGATTTAAATGAAATGCTGGTCGTACACAGGTCACTTCTCTTCTAGAGGCCTTCTTACAGAAAAGGGATCAAGTATTCTGGAGGAAATGACATGCAAAACTTCTGGCATGCAAAACTTAAAATTCTTCTGTTTTGTTGTACTTAAAATTAATTTGTTGAGTTTTCTTTTATTGTGAAAGGTAATTACACAATGAGAATGTGTATACATGGTGTTCTAAAATGTGTTTTAGACACATCTTAGTGAGGTCTGTCATGTACTCAGCGTTATATTTATTATGTGTTTGCCTTTTAAAACAACTAGTTTGACCTGTTACTGAAAATTTGTGGGAGCTACAAGAGCATAAAAATAAACCAGTTCATCTGGCAGTATTTTGTTTCTTGTTTTATGCCCTGTTTTCTCTCTAGCTTTATATTTTTGAGTTTTTAGATTTGAAATCCTTGTTCAAGTTAGTTATTTCTTGAAAGCCGCCAAACACAGTAATGTATGTAAAACAAGTGATTATTGGCTTGCTGCTCGCACATGGACGGCAAAAAAGTTTCCCTGAATTGCTGTTACTTAAGAAACGCTGAAGGGGAAAGAAAAATGAATCAGCTTTTGTGCATCACTGAACTCTGATAGAAAAGTTGTAGTTATGATTTAAATGACTGAGATTATTTAAATCTTAATGTCTTATTGTCATATTCTTGAGAATAATTTTAATCTGCTATTCTTGAGATTAATTTTAATCAACTTAACACCTCTTTGAAAAAGACATCTTTGTCATAGGTTTGGAGCAGTGGCTCTGAATGCATGACAGCCTCTAAAGCAGAGGCTATTTAAGGGCTGAGTTTGCAGCCATCAGGTACGCAAACAGTTCACGTAACTGGCTTCTGTGTTGCCCTGACCACAAGGTACGTGTACACCTTAAGTCATGTATTGTTCCTGCAGAAGTTGAGTAACAAACAGTAGAAAAACTGCTGTTGCTTTGTATTTTCCATCTGTATTTTGGAGATAAGCAATGAGTCTGTACTGTGGTTTGCAGTATACTGATTTAACTTAAATTTTAAGTATGAAATTGACAGCTGACAGTTTTTCATCTAGACTTACACAATGGGTATACACTGCTTTTCTGTTGGGTCCCTTCCCTGTATTCTACTGAATAAACTGCAAGAGGCAATAAATTAAATGAAGTGGAAGTGAGGGATGGAAAAGGAAGAGGAATAGAAGTCAAATCAATTCTGCCCCCTGCCCTGATGGCTGTGAGTCTTAGATGTGAATGAATTTGTAATAGCAGCTGTTAAAATAGCTGCATATTAAAGGAAGCAGGTGCTTTACTCAACACCTGGCATACTTTGTTAGGTACAGCCCAGACTTGTAATACTGTAATATGGAAGCTTCTAGGAGTTAGTAGAGATGAAGAAAGTTACCTCTGACTGTTGTAGTGTGCTTTTTGTGCAAAAAATACTTCATCCACTTTAGGCCCATCTCTTATCACTACTGTAACGTTATTGTTGCATCAACTTCTGCCCTTTTTGCTTTCTGGAGAAGGAGGCACAGGTTTGAGATCTTCAGGACCATTACAGCCTACTTTCAGGTACTAAATGGAAACATCCTGCTCTCTATCCTAGTGCTTTGACTTGGGCTATCTGGTTGCCTTTTAAAAAGCATTTAAGTATGTTTTTTTCACTGAACACAATTGTAGTCTACACAAAGTTTTTATTTTGCCCTTCTTCAGTCTCCTGGTAAGAAAGATGTTATAAAGTTAATGGATACTTATCCTCCAGCTTCCTTTCTGTTGGTGGAAGTGTACAGCAGAAGTTCTTTGTGTGAAGGGAAACAGGTGCAGGTGATCTTGCTGGGCTGGGAGGAGGGGAAGAAAATCACATTGTACCACGCAGCAATAGCTGGCTGTGGGTAGGGAGCTGTTGTGAGCTGGAGCTGCAGCAGGCACGGCAGCAGAGCTTAGGGTGGGAATGGCTCTGAAGAGCTTGTGCTGGAACCAGCCTGATGGTGTCCTGTGGGAGCCCACCCTAGTGCCTGGCTGCCCCAGGGAGGTGCTGGTGGATTTGGTTCAGGACTGTAACTTTATTCAGATTGCTGAGTCAGGCTTGACCCAATCTTGGCCAAGTTTATTTTTGTGCGATAGCGACAGCCCTAGTGAAGGATGGTGAAGAGCGAGGTGGGAACTTGTATCTCACCAGAATGGCGGGCACAGCCACATACCCCATTTTAGGTGTTAAATAAAGTGGAAGAGGGAGCTCTTGCATTGTGTATCGAGTGCAGGGATCGATTCATAATCTCGTGTCCCTAATATTTAATAGTGTCAGTTGTGCAGCGCCTGCATCTTGTTGTCTTCTGGACATAATTGCCATTTGTTCCCCCAGTACACTAGCTGGCAGGATAGGACTGAGAATGAAGATGGCCAAATGTACTCGATGAATGCTCCCTTTTTTGGTAACGGTGGAAGACGACAGGCCACGCGTTCTGGAAGCTTGCTGCTAGATGAATAACTGTGCTATGACATCGACTAATGTGCTTCAAGCCAGATAGATTCAACGAATATTTCCATTTATAAATTTCTTGAGGAGGGAGAACCTCAACCTCTGAGAAAGGGAAAGGAAACGTTAATAATTCCACAGAGTTAAAAGTGAAATAACGAAGGTGTAGCATAGTAGAGGCCTCTCAAGGAAGGTGGCTCTCTCGTCCCTTTTTCCCAGAACATTCATTTTCTGCATGGGTGCTGATGAGTTGCTCTTAGTTTGGTTTATGACTTCAAGTCAGTGGGATGCCAAAAAAACACCCCGAGATGTACTGAGCCATTGAAGAACTAGTCAGTACTGACTTAAAATTGTTTTATCAGGGCCGTCGGATGAGTACTGTGGCATGCTGTGGAAGGAGAGGTACATTGAATGTGATCGCCAGCTGCCTCTTGCACAGGATTGTTTCCCCAGTTTGCTGCTTCTAGGAATTGTGGTTTTTGGGGTTAATTTTTTAGACACCCGCCCATCAGGTCTGTGATGTGATGTATTTCCTTTGGGCTACTGCAGCAGACAGCTGCTGCAGGGACTGTAGCAGGTGGGCTCTGCATACACTCTTCAGCATCAAGTTTTCAGTCTGACAATCCAGCTCAGTCAGCCCAACAATTTTTCTTTTTTTTAATAATAAAAAAAGCCCCACTTTATACAAACAATGTTATGTTTGCTGAATGTGGAAGGTACGATTTTTCCCCCCCCCCCCCCTTACTCTTCTAGAATCAGGTAGTTCTGCAAGTGTTTGTGGCTTGCTGGGATGGGACAGAACTTAGACACTGTCCTTGTTAGCTCTGTTGTGCACCCACCCATCTTTTATTTAAAAAAAAAGCAAAAAGCAAAAAGCTGCTATAATAACAATGAAATTAGTATCGTCCTTCTCAAACAATCTTGTGTTACACAGAACATGCCCTCGAAATACTCACTTTATAGTCTACGGCCGCTCCCCGGTACATACTCTGAGCATTGGAGTGGTTTTGCAGGGGAGCCCGGGTATTCCCCGGCCCCGGGGAGCAGTGCGGTGTTTGCCGGTAGGTGTCGGCGCAGGCCAGGGGAGAGCACAGGGGGACAGCTCGGGCTGTCCCCACTCCCCAGCTGGGGCCACTTGGAGACCTTCCTCTCCAAGTCACAGCGAAGGGATCTGCTGACTGGTCACTTCACCTTGGTGCTCCAGAAAACGCAACATGCATTTACCATGCATAAATACCCATCATACTTAGTAAGGATAGTATGACTGAAATGCTATTCCTTCTGATCCAGTGGTCTCGAAAGATCTTGGTTTAGCAGCATCAGCTTACCTTTATAGACTTGTGTGAAGGGATATATTAGTTAAAAGTGGTGTGGTGCATAGGGAGGTGAAAGACGTTTTGAAGATGTTTGGAACACTGAAATGAAGTGGTAAGAGACTTGAGATTTTTTTATTTCTTTAATTTTTTTATCTTTTTGAATATCAAATAGTTCATCTGTTTATATCTTGAATAAGAATCTGGTAGTAGGGGTAGATATTTGTAGCTAGCCCTCTCTTTGGTTTCTGTACTATCTAGTTTTGTTTATTCATCCAAACCTTCAGTTAATGTATTGACACAGTTGAGTCTTCACAGCGAGACTAATTTCTGTAAGAATTAGAGGCTTAGCTGAGACATACTGTGTGATTCTGAGCAGTGTTTCTAGGATAGTGTATTCTCTTTATACAAGCATGCAGCTAAAACAAGAAGAATAATGCGTGTTGAGAGTGGTGAGGTTGGATTCTTGTTGTCCAAGAGCAAATCAAATAACTTTAAAAATGTATAAATCCATTAGTTTCTAACCATGTTTGCAGGTGTGCAGAGCACATTTTATTTTTACTGGCTTTATTATATAGGGAAAAAAGATGGTTCTAGCCATAGATGTTTTATAAAGATATAAAGTGTTTATAAAAACAGAATAAACATGATAATAATCCTCTGTTACTGCCTATACTCTTGTTCCTGAATTGCTGAGATGACAAAAATTATTTCTAGCTGAGAGGAATGTAAAACACTGCATCCATAGACTAATGGATGTAACTCTAACAGGCTGTTCTTTAGAGGTGGAGCATTTGCTAGACTGCTGCTCCTTTGTGTTTCTGAATGTTTTCTGCATCATAAGATTTTTATTTAGCATGAAAAATTAAGAGAAATAATAAGCTATATTGAGCAAAGGTGATGTACAGCTGGCAGGTTTATGGCCCATGAGAAAACAGTGGCTGTTTCACTCATACTCTTTCTAAAGCCCCCTTCTTTGAGTGGATTCTTTTTTTAAGTATTGTGTCACATTTTGGCCTTTGTTTTACAGCAGATCTGGATGTTTTGCTCAAAGAGTGGTTCTGCAGAGCTGAAAGTAACCACTTGGGTTAGAGCCTGCTTCTTGCCACTTCTACAGCAGGTTCATCTCTTGTTGCCAAGTTCATTTTCTGTGCCAGGGTGTAACGAACTGCATCGGGAGAGCACTCGCATTTTGGAGGACTGTGTTCCTTTCAGCAAGCCGGCAAGTGGGAGTTAGGAGCAGTTTCTGTTCCCTCACCTGAGCTTGTCTTTTGAATATATGTCGTTGAGGGGGGCAGAAGAACCAGTAATAATATTTCTTTTATGGGTTCACCGTGGAACTGCTTGACTAATAGGTTTGAAAAGAAAGAGGGAAGGGGATTTCTACAACTAAGACAACAAGAAAAAACCCAAACTTCAGGTTTATTTCCCTTGCATTAAATAGCACTTGCACAGTGGCAGGCCGTGCTGTCTCCTCCTGTGTGTCTCAGACTCTTATCTTCCATCCAGGCCCCCTAAAAAAAGTCCCCAGAAAACACCCAGCTGGAGCATCGCTGGCCTCCTGCATCTCCTGCAGGTATTACTACAAAGAACTGGCGCACAGTGCGTATGTGCTAGCTTTTAGGATCTAATATTAATGTTACTTTTAGACTATCAAGCAGTTCCATGGTGTTCATTTACTGATGAGCCCTCTGTAGAGCTCTTTCCTCATTCAGACATGCTGGGGTTTGTCTCATCAAACTGCTACAAACAAAACACCTCTTAATTAACCAAAATAACTGATGGCCTCTTTAAAGGTAGTAGGTGATTGGAAACATTATTGAAAAATACGGAAGTTGGAGCAATGCTTAGGGCTGTTTAAAGCAAACCTGTCATGGCTTCCACAATCACCTGGCTTGTAAGACACCCAGATGAAAAGTCCAGGGGTTACTACATCCCCTCATCACTCCACCTCATGGGTGCTCCATTCCGATGTGTTTGTTGGACTTGCTTATGGAAAATTCAAAGGAAATAATGAGAAATTTCCTTTGCGGAACTAAGATGAAAGGTGTAAGAGCTGCGGCTGTGAAGGTGGTCCTGTTGCACTGCGGGGGCTGCGCTGTCATCGGTGGGCCTTGCCACTGAAATACCTGGTTCTTCAAAGAAATGCTGCATTGGACGATGTGTGAATTAACTACCTGCTTGTGGTAGGTGGGCTCGGTGCAGAGCAATCTGTTTTGGCTGTAGGTTTGACAGCGCTGGCTCCTGCTGCTAGGAAAATGCTCCTCTGCTCATGAGACACAGGAAGATGCTGCACCTCTCCGGTAGGTTTAACTGGTTTAACCTTTTTAATCTAGGTTTAAGGTTTAACCTTTTGGCCTGGGTTTTAAGTCACTTGGAGGAAGAAGGCTCACTTCTCACAGCTACAGAACAGCCTGTCCAGAGAGTTAAAAACTGCTTGACTTCTGGGTAGTATCTTCCTCAGCAGCCACTCCTGGCCTTCAGTTTTCCTCCCTGCAGGTGTCTCTGCAGTGTCACAGGGAATGGGAGAACATTTGCCATGGTAGTCTGACACCTTCCTCAGATGTGCTGTTTCAGACAAGCCCTGCCAAAAGATGATAGTGGTGCTTTTGCTCTCTTTGTGCTGCACCTCCGTTAGTTTTGAGATTCTTCACCTGTTTGTGGTAATGAGCCCTTTGCTGTTCCTGGGTGCAGAGCAGGTCTTCCTCCAGCAGCATGTATGCTATAGACCTCCAGCAAGGCTGTGTTCTCCCACCCCTTCCCCCCTGCCCTTTATTGATGATTAGACACGAAAGCAAATGCTGTGCAGTACTGTCTGGGAGCGGGGGGGTTTCTGTCTGGTTGAGGACTCTCTTGTCTGAGGTCTATGTGTGCCCTCTGGGGAAATAAACTGGATTATATATCAGTATACCTCATTGAGGAAAGAGCTAATTGTCCTCGTTACTGATGGAGGAACAGTCAGAGGAGGACCTGCTGATGGGAGAGGAGGAGGGAGGCAGGGGGAGAGTGGAGACTTTCAAAACTGCAAGCAAAGAAGGTGAATTAATAATGCTATTTGCCATCATACTGCATGTCTTACCTTTTACCTGCTTACAATCTGACCCTTTCTTGCTTAGGGAGAAAGAAATAAAGCCTATGTGGTCCCTGAAAGATAAAACTTAGTTTGAGAAAGTCAAACTTGCTGCATATGACTCTGTTTACACTTTTTGGCCTTGCTCAATCTGCCCAAAATAAAGCAGTGTGGCAGTAATCCTCATACCTGTTTTCAAACAGGCTCTGGCCTTCCAAGCCGTGGGGACGTTTGCTCACTTGCCCCTGCCCTCATGAGCGGCGTGCACAAAGGCAGTATCTTCTTCTGAGCCCTCTCCGAGCCCTTTTTTTTTAATTTTTTTTTTTCTTTTTATCATAGCCTCCTGCCAGGCCAGCACACTCCTCAGGGAGAGCTGGACAAGGTCAGGGCATGCTCTTTGCAAGCGGCCATGGGAAGGTAGCGGTGGGGGCCAGCAGCTAAGGAGCCTGTGAGTGGCTAAAGGAGTTATCATTTGCTGATTTAGATGCCTTAATTATATTCTTGGCCTCACTTGGCATTCCTGGCCTCAGGCAGGAATGTTACCAGACATGAGCTGATCCTTTCTCCAGCTGTGGGGACAGCAGTCGGTGGCTGGGGAGCAGGAAGGGAGAGCTGGACATGGCGAGAGCCACGGCCAGTTCAGGGGTCTCCAAAGGCCCCCTACCTTGCACCGAGGGCCAGGGGAAGCAGAGCTGCTGTTCCCAGCCCTGTCACAGGGAAGATGGGGCACAGCCCATGGAGGCTGGGGGACCACTGACCCCTGCACTGCAGGGAGGTGTGGCTGCAGATGCCAGGCGGATGAGAGGGTGGTCGGGGAGCCCCAAGGAGAGGAGACAAGATGAGGTGGGAAGGAACTGAAGGGCTGACGAGGTGTGGGGGACCCTAAGGCAGGCCAGGCTTTAAGGATACAGGATGCTGGAGATTGCAGACTGCCTAAAATTGAAAATAGAAAACAGTGTGTGAGACGGTCATTTTGTGGGCAGGAGAAGTTTGACTTCTCTCTGGGAGCATCGTCTGGATCTCTGCTGTGGGCCAGCTTGAGGCAGCACAGTCCTGGGGGGTCAGTCACAGGTATGAGCAAAGCCCTACCATTGTAGCTCTCCAACTCCTTTTTAAAAACAGTGGCTGCTCAAGTGTCGCATCAAGATAGACATTTAAGGCTGTGGTCCCATAGTCAGCCTTCTCGCTGGCTCTGGGTGGCTCAGATTCGGGAGTACCCAAGGGACACATTGTTCAAAATCAAACACTAAACGTTTTTGGTTAAGGAATGTTTTCAGAGCTTAGTAAGAACAGCTTTGGTGGCTTGCCAGATGGATGGATGAAGCATCTTTTCATGACATTTGAGTTTGCCCTGGCCTAATGAGAATAATGCTCTCCTTTTAAGTACTAAGTGTCTATTTAACAGGAATGATGAAAGTTTTAGATTTGGTGTGGAAAAAATATTCTGACCGTGGTATTTCCATATCAATGACACTTGGTGGGTTTGTAGAAATAAAGAGCTTGTCTTGCATTGTTTTGTGGATACCCTTGGATTTCATTAACCTCAAGTTAAGACCTTGCAGTTGGCAGCATCATGCTTTTATAATTCAAAAACAATTTGCGAGTTGGATTAATTTCTCACCAGGAGGCACATTTTGCTTGTTCCAAATGAGAAGAGCACTTTAGACCATGTCAAATTATCAGAATTAATAGAACAGAAGCAACCAGAATCATGAATCATATGCAAACTGTTAGAACTTTACTTAAAGTAATTAGAATATGAAAGCTATTGGACAATATTGGAGCACAGATTCCCCCCCACCCCCAAGAAAGCATAGGTCATTCTTTTTAACAATGCAAAAACATACATCTCTGTTAAATACATAAACAGCATTCAATTTTAATGCAACATGTACTTTTATACTTTTGACCTTAGCAGTAATTTTAAAATTGTACAAAGTTTTAACCTTCGTTGGTTTCTTTAGAGTTTAAAGAAAACCGACATGTTTAAAGCAAAGCAAAATGGTCATTAAAAAACCAAACCAGTAGCTTTTGCATGTGTACAAATTACAGAAAGCAATGTTTACTTTGAGAGAAATCAACTGGAATTCTACAAGTATGACAGAAAATTATGCATGAGGTAACATTTCATTTAAAATCTAGGATCCCTGTACTGTAGTCCCAAATGGTGCTCTGGCTGGACAGCTACAGTCCTTGCAAAATTGACTTGTTTACATAGTCGAGGATGGTTATTAGGCACACTGCTTTGCATAAAGACAGCTTCACCCTGAAAGAAAGATTCTGATACTGAAAGATATTCTGAAAGAAATGAAAAACAAGTGATACATCTCAGGTGAAATACGCATTTGCCTAGTTCTCAGATTTACCTTCAAATTACAGAAATAAACTGAAAAAATGAGGCTTTTTCTTAACAGAAAGGTGTTTAGAAAATTGACCTTAATCCCAAGGCAACTGCAGCATGCCCTGGAGTGTAGCCAGCTACTGCTCTTGCCTCTTTCAGTGTTGTAAGCCTGCTGAGAACAGAACAAGATGTTGTCCTGCAGAATACTCCATGGACAGAGGGTCAGGTGGAGAAAAGATGAGGCCCCCAACTATCCTTTCCCCTCTTTCCTGAGCAAGTGTCTTCAGACCTTGGGCTGCCCTTTTTTAGGATGCTGCTTCCAGATACTACTCCCTGCTCCCAATTTTGAAAGTATTTCTGTGAAACTAAAAACAAGTCAATTTTAGAGAACCCAAAGGCACAATTAGAACATGCAAATATGAATTCAGTATTTTTAGGCATTCCTGTGGTGCTGTTCCCTGTAGTATCCAAGCATCTTTCACCGGCATTAGTGAATTTTATCTTTATAGCACCTCTCCGAGATTGGAGAACCTGCTATCCTTCTAGTGTTACTCTACAAATAGTGCAGTCTGACCTCACGTGATGTAGTCAAAGCTATCATTAACCTCTGTGCAGAAACTGCATCTCCTTTGAGAGACTTTCTGGAGGCTACCTCTACACACTTTGGTTCTCCTCCATGACGATTACCAGCTGTGAAGACAAAATAGTCCTCATCTTCTGCTCTGCCCTTTAGGTTTTGCTCAACCTTTGTAGTTTCTTTCTAGAGTGGCCTTGTCGCTGGCCCTGTTCAAGTATGCAAAGATGGAGGAAGCAGGATGTGTGAACCTTCTTTCTCTGTTGCAAAAGGCATGGCAAAGTTTGCTGTCTTTTGTGCTCCTAGTACTATAAAGTTCGGCTTTATCTAGTAGCTAGTATCTAGTAATACTGCCCGATAACCCTTAAAGGCCACTGCACCTTTCACCGAATATGATAAATGAAGGGATTACAGTTCTCTCTGCCCACCATTATGGCCTTTGTAGGGTAACGCAGTGCGGGGTGCTTGCGAAATACACTTCACCTCATTCATTTGTGGCCACCTCTCCCCTTCTCCACATACACACACTCACTATTCCACGCTCACTTGCTCACATGTGCTCCTCCTTGGGCACTCCCAGAAGTTTTCTGCCCTATGTAGATGAAGTGATCCTTTCTCAAAGCTTGGGAACGCTGCTAGGCTGTGCTGCCCGAGCACCATAAACACATTTCAGCCATTCCCCCGCACAGACTCAAGTCCTTGGTCTCTAGTTTGGATTTCTGTGGCCGGTGGTAGTAACTGTCCTCTGCCAGTGTTGCAGAACAAATAACACAAGCAGCGTAGGGGTCTTCAACACTGCCTACAATCCCAACTTCACCAGCAATGAACAACGTCTAGTTTTTTTCTCCTCCTCTGAACAGCCAGCTGTGGGAGCATCACTGCCACCAGCTCACGCCCAACAGTGAAGCAACGAGCCATCAAACCGCATCTTTCTAAAGGAGCTCTGTGCGTGCTGCCTTAAGCCACCCTCCCTCTCAGCAGACAAGCTCTGGGGTGCTCCAGCCATGCCTGTGTCTCTTACCACAAGCCCTCCATAGGCTCCTGGCCTCAAGAAACAAAGGCAGAAGCAGCAACACCAAAAGCTGATCTAAAATAATGGAGCAGTGGGAGCAATATTCTGAAAGATCAAAAGCGGACATGAGCTAAGCTTGATCGCCTTTATGACGATGGTGAGGGTTTCTGCCCAGTTTAAAAACACAGGTTGAATTTCGCATCTTGTGCGTTTTCTTTTTGAAAATATACAAGATATTGCAGGTAGATTTTTATTAAGCCTAAAGTAAGTGAACTGCACTTTAAACTACATTATTTAAAGAGTGATTAGATTTTTTTTTTAAAAAGCTTGTTGATGGTAATGAGTAAGGGTATGTCATCTCCAAAAATGCATATGTACCTTCAGCTTCTTTTGAGGTTTTGCTTTTGCAATTTTGTGGTGCTTGCAAATTCTATGAATAAAATCAGTTGATCTAAGTAACCAGAAAACTTATTGCCTGTAGCCTTCCAATTGTTTCATTATAGCTTAGGAGGGACTTTTTGTTTATTGTAACAGGACACAAAAGCAGAGTTACATTAGTGCTGCTTTGGAGAGCAAACTACAAAGTTGAGCAATGCATGTTAGTTCCAGGCTCTGCTATTTTCTGCATGTATTCATATACTTTACTTTCCACCCAGCTAGTATTCTTATTAAAAGTTAATGCAATTAAAATGATTTTTTGTCAGTTCTGCAGTTCTTTCTTTGCTTTTTTGTTGTGTTTTTGCTGAATTACGGATAAAGCTGTTGTTCCAATTTTAAAATACATCCTTTCCTAAGAGGGGTTTTATATGCTGTCATTTGTAGATAGGCCAAGCTGTTTTATTACATAAATGTAAGTATTTACTTTGCATTACCTTGATTACAAAGGGGAGTTATCAGAAACGGTAGCGCTTTTTTTAAATGCTGAATGATACCCATGAAGAGAGATAGGAGGAAGCAGGTAATAGATGCAATTGCTTGCTGTTTCAGGCGTTTTTTGCTTAGAGAGTTAATTGAAAAAGTGCAGTACAGTACTCAAATATTTCATCTGCAGATACAATAGCTTATTTTTGCTTTGCCCTCCTTGTGGGCTCCCAGAGGGTGGGAGGGTACTTTATAGCTGGCCCTGCAATATGAAAGCTTTGTCATCAGCAAAAGAATCTGTGCAGCTCAGATTTTTGCTCAGATGTCTACATTGTAGAGCCCTAGTAGGCACTGTCTCTCAGTCCTGAACTGAAAGCCTAAAAAAGGCAAGCAGTCTCAAGTCTCTTAAGGTGAAGGGACCTCTCTAGGTTCCTGATGGAATCAGAGAACAATTTAGGTCAGAAGGGGACCGTAGGCAGCCATCTCATCTAGCCACCCTGCTCAAAGCAGGGCCACCTTAGACGTTGGATCAGGCTGCTCATGTCCAGCTGAATTTAAACTTAATGATTGTCCCTGTTAATCAGGCTCTCCAACTCATTAAGTTATACATTTAGTTATGAAATATATGAAGTCTTGTGTTTCCCAGTGCTTAAACTGTTCTGCGCTGCTCTGGGGATGCAGTAAGTTTGGGTCGTGGTCTTACGGAACATTAGAAAGTCACAAAGTGGTTGGAGTTGAGTAATGAACTTGAATTAATTCTTTTAATTCTTGATTTTAAATAAAGACGCCCCCCAATTCCTTCCACTTCTTCACTCTCCTTTTCAACTTAGCAAATGAAAAGTAAAAAACAGACTGTCAAAGAAGAGTTTTGTGGTAAGCTACTTTTTAATCACGGCATTACTTGACATTCAGTCAGCACGACGATTACATTTTCCTTCTCAAAATGCCAACGGACAAAATAAGCCTAGCAGGAGCCTTCAGAAGAAAATAAGGAAACATCTGAAGACACTGAACTAGGAAGGACAGAAAATAATGATGAGGTAAAACTAATAAATTGATTTGAGCAGTGACAAGGCTTGGTAAAATGAAGGAAAACTTTCTCCTCAGGTTTACAAAGACAAAAGAGCACCTAAACAAGTCTTCTGTTTTACTGACATAGAGTGGATATCTTGATTGTGAAATGCTGAGAACGAAGCTTGCTCCCTAACCATACAATTAACTTGCACAAGCTGCAGCCAAAATGCCCTTCTGTGTGAGTACGAGCTCCAAGCCGAGCTTAGAGCCCGGACCCTCTGCCCCCGTATTTTGTCTTTGGCCTTTTTGTTCAGAAGGTGCCAATTACTGGGAAGTCTGGCAGCGGTTTTGCTGAGGAGTGCATCTGTGCACCAACAACTGAACTTGGCTTTCTCTCCAAAGCAAATCTACGTGAGCCCTCCAAACCCCCACGGAGAGCCAGGGCTCCCCCTGCACCCCATGCCCTCCTGCTGCTCTGCAGGGCCGCTGCAGGTCAGGACCACGCTTGGACCGAGTTTGCTGCTAAGCTGACAATTCTGCCTCATTCCATCTCGCTGTCAGGCTGCAATTGAATACAGTGTGTTGCAGGATGCAGAATGAAGCGAGAGCTCCTTTTCCTGCCAGGGCTCTGCCACAAACCCCCCCAGCCTGCCCTGCACTGCAACCCCCCTGCCGCGGGAGCTCACTCCCTTTAAAAAATACAGTATTCTGCACTTGAATTCTAGTAAAAAAGCAAACATGAACATTTTTATGGTTAAGCTGATATTTGGGAAGTGCCAATTTGATACCAAAATTGTGCTAATTTTGTCTTTTAAGTAATGTTTATGTGACATTTCCCCAATGCAGTCCTGCGAGTCACTCAGAAACGGCAAGCTATGTAGTGTCTCCTCTTTGTGTGTTATAAAACCTGCATGTTGGTTTACTTCTGCATGAATAATCTTCTAAGGTGTTTCACACTCCTCTCTCTGATGGCTCCTCCACTCGGAACCCAAAATACTCAGAAGTGGTGTCTTACGGACGCATTGCTCCTCACCCTTCAGTCCCTCTCCGAGGCAGCTGAAAGGGAAATGGCAGCAGCCACAGCTCTGGAGTTTTCTGCCCTCCCATTCACTCACCTCCATGCCATGCTGTTGTCTTTACGATGGACATACAATACCCATAAGCTTTTCAGCATGTCCTCTTTCTCTCCCATTCCAGCTTACTGATCTAAATCATGCTTTATCTTACTGGTATAAAGTCTGCTGAAAGGGTGTTTTATTTATGCTTTTATGTAGCTTTAAATTGCAATTTTTTTTAAACAGCTTAGTCCCACATTAAGATCATGTTTAGACTTGAATCCTTGTTCCAACGATTTGTATAAAGGCCGTAATAAAAATGCCTGCGCAACACTCTCATATACACACCCACATATATGTGCATGGCTTTCCAATACACTAGTGGCTACTGCAACTATGCTCAGATAAGACCCAGCTGCACTCAAATCCGTGCTGATCACGCCACAACCACAAAATCTCAGTGAGAGATGGAGCTGATACTGCCGCCTCGCCATCCCCTGCATTTTCCGGCACTTCGCCAAGGACGCCGGTGGCGGGGCCGGGATGCTGGAGCCGCAGGACGCCCCGTTCCCGTTGCCACCTTGCAGCCTGACACAAAACTATGCCCGGCGACTCTGAGCGCCCAGGCCTGAAAGCATCCTTTCTCCCTTCTTTCAAAGCGTGCGGCGCCATCCCACAAAAGAAGGCGCTCTCGCCTTCAAAAGGTTTCTGTTCATGCGTCGTGGCCTGCCCTGAATCAGCTGCATTCATCAGCTCGCCCTCTGTCTTGGGCTGCTCCCTCTCTGGCTGCAGATTCGGCAAAACACCGAGCAAGAGCCAGATATAAATCTCTCCCACTCAAAGGAAATATTTAGCAGCAAAATGAGTAGAAAACAAAAGACTTCTCTGTTACTCACCCAATCCTGTCACTCAGGGTAGCTCTATCTAACAAGCAGGCAACTGAGCGCTCCTGCCTGGAATGGCTGTGCGAGGGGGACGGGGAGCAGGGCTGCCCCACGCCTGGGAACCCGCTGCTGTGCCCCAACGGCCTCAAGCACTGGCTGGGAAATGCAGAGCCTTTTCCGTCAAGTCCACTGCTTGGTAAGCGTGCTTAGGGCAGCGAGGGGGAAAAACAAAAAACCCCAGTGTTTCCTGTTAAGTCTGTGAAAGGAAAACTCAAGACAAGTTAACACAATTTTACATATGTATTAAAAGCCGAGGAACACTAATCCACAGCTTATCGGTGTTCTGCTCTTATTTCCTGCTGTGTGAGCTCTTCTCCCATAGTCTGAATAAGATGTAAGATGCAAATCCACTTTGTTCCTCTTTTTATTGTAACTTCAATTGTATAATTCAGTAATTCTCAAGAAAGTCTGGAAAGGCCAAACCTCCACATGAGCTCACTGAGACGACTGCACACTGGCTCTCGGAAGCAGAAGCCTAACCGGTTTCTCTTGGAAAATATTTATCAGAGAGATCGATAGCAATTTCATAAGCTATAACACAAAAGAGACAGCTAAGCCATTTTACTAGAACTCAGGAAAGTCCTTTCGGGAAGGAAGAGGTGCAGGACAGGGCGTGCACCGGCATCTGCCGGACAGAGACACTGGAACCAGTAATGTTCTGACTGGGGCTTCAGTGAAGGAGGATGGCTGCCCTCTCCCAGCCTGTACCTGCTGCACCAGCCCAGCTGAACTTGCCACTGACCGGCAGTCGGAGCAGTGAGGTTTCAGGTGGTCGCTGGAGCTCCTGACAGCGATACCCAGAAGCAGAGGCTGCCAGGGACAAGGCACTCGGTGGGCACGCGCCTGCCTTCCCGCTGAGCACCCTGCCTGCCCACACAGCAACTACCCGGGCCGGCACGAGGGCGGGTTTGGACTCGCTCATTGCAGGAATGTCAGCGCGTTTGGTTAATCCCGCAGAGCAACGTAAAGAAATACGCGACCCACAGGAAGCGGAAAGGGATGCAATGCATGTGTCCTTATGTCATTGCTCGAGTTCTTGCCCAAGTCCCACCACTCCTGCCCTCATTTGGTATCTTGCAAAGGAAAGGACTATTAAGTGTTACCCACACAACTGAAAAGGTTATTACCTTGAAACCTACATTGGTAATGCTCAAAATTCTTCAAAAATAACTGCCGTTTGAATTTTAGTCATGTACCAAAAGAAATATCACACAAAAATATTTTCTTGTTTTATCTCTACAGTTCCTGAAAAGCCGTATCTTGTGGACTTGGACACAAACATACTGGAAAAACCAAAACTACATGAATAGAGAAGACCTCAAATGGCCACCGTGATCTGTAACAGTCTATATACACATTATATACATATTACTGTTTGAGAGCCTGCATTCATGAATGTGTACAGTCTACATACTGCACAAAGTTCATTTGTCTGAGGTTCGGGTTTTTTTTTAAAATCTTTTTAAACTACTGTCAGAAACAAGACCAACCTTGTGGTGGCACAGAAGACGTGTGGTTACTGCATTTAGTCTTACCCTCCTAGTGCCACCGCTCATTAACCATGAACTGATTCGGCAAATCTGTCATTCAACACAATAATTTCTACATTTTTTTGTTATTGCATTTGTACATGTAACAAATTGGTACAAATGTTTACCATAAAATGTAAAGTTCATTGATACAATGCCTTTCGTGATGGCCATACTGGTTACTAGCCAACTCTGTAGTTTTTTAGAGACGTTTTTAGCTGAACTTGGAAAAATAGGAAATGTATTGTAGCTTAAAATAAATGTACATAATGTACAATATATATATTTATACACGTGTATGTCTACACACACATATATTGATATAACATTTAAAGTAATGTTTAGTTTTGATCAGTTCTCTGAGTGCTGGGACTACCTGGCAAATAAATCCAGAAACGGAATTTGTCCACCATTAAATAATCATTTCCACAACTTAGAAAAAATATACTTTTACTAAATAAGGTCTAAATTAACTGATTTATGGATATGGCATGGAGGATAATGGTTTCCAGACTCTGGCATAATTAAATCTGAAAGAACCCAAGCTACTACAAACCGGTAACAAATGCTGCCCTGCAGCCAAGCACAGAAGAGCACAAAAATACAAGCTACTGCTGCAGCCATCATCGGTGGCACCCAATCCCTCTCTGGTTCAGTCACCTCTTATATAGGCTTCATTTCCACCTGATGCAAGTCGCCCACCTGACCTCAAACCCTGTTATTTAAGGTCCACTTCAACCACAACCACACAGCGCCTGCCACCTTCTCAAAGTACAGCACTGGCTGACGGATGTGAGCACCTCCCCACTTCCAGGCAGCTCTTGCCTTGAGCAAAGTCCCTAATTGACAACTTGGAGGATCATCAGTACTTGAGCTTCACCATATGGATTTTGACCTACTGCATAGGTAAATATATTATAGCAAAACATACATATATGTGTGTGTGTGTGTATATACGTATATATAAAAAAAGTATATATACATATACGCACGTGTGTGTGAGTATGTGTACATTTCTATATAAAATATTTCATGGAGCTATGATGTGTAGTAATGTGATATACCATGGTATCCTGCATACACTTTCTGATTTTTTTTTTTTTTTTAATATATAGGCACCAGAAATAAGTATATAGAGCAAATCAACCTTTAAAAATTAAAGTTAACTCAGTGGACAAGAACTTTGGTAAAGCTTGTCAATATTTATTTTTTTTTAATTCAAATACAGTCAAGGCCTATCAGTTGCCATCACCCTCTTCACAAGAGGAAAGTGCATGTGGGTTTTGTGTTTTTTTCTAAAGAAAATTATACATAAGGTCGGGCTTAACGACTCAAGAAAATTCTGAATGAAATGCTTACAATTTTCAAAAGATTACTATCTTTCTGATGGAATGAAAGCTAAATAGAGTTCTTGTCCTGTGTGTATTTTATTTATTGTGTGCATATATAAATATATATATATGTATGTCTCTGTTTATGAACCTGTGTGTATCCACACACTTTTAACAGGAGAGAGGAACCTGTTTTTCTCCACTTTGTATGTGGAGGCTTACGTGTTCCTCCCAGTTTTGTACCCTGTGCAGTATAAGCTCTAGTGATGAGGCCAAACAATAAGATATGGTTCACCATAGTATATTAGTTTATGTAGCAAAGTAATTTTCAAGCAAGTAAAATAAAGCTCTGTATTCCAAACTTCTTTTCCTTAACATTTCCCATAAAGAAAAGGAAGGAAAAGGAAAGAGGGGAGGGAGTAGGATTATGGCAGTAGCATGGAGCCAGTGGCACGTGTGCGTGTGCGAGCGTGCAAGCGCATGCACGTGCGCGCGTGCACACACACACATACACGTATGCAGAGAGAGCAGGGCTTTGGTTGACAAATGCGGATTGTCCAGAGAAGGTGGATATGTAAGTAAGGAAGACTCTACGGTGATGCAATTGTATCTTTTATGTTTGCATGGAGTGAGAAAACAAATTCAATTGGGAAAACAAAACAAAAAAGCAAAGACCTCTTTTTAGGTCCCTCATCAGTGACAGCATACTCAGTATGCTAGAGAATTTATCTGAAACCTTTTAAATCAAGGCCTCTTTATTACAAAAATAAAAATGAACAAACAAAAAAGCATGAGAGACGACAAGATGCTGAAGTGTCACTCCAATCGTCCCTGCAGAGAACAATTGCATCCCATTTATTATTCATTCTCTTCTCTCATTTCTACGATGTCTGTCATTTCCTCTGTGTGAGGCATGTTGGTCATTGCAGAGTCTTCACCTTCTGTAGCTGCTTCATTCTCATTCCGCTTCTTTTTCTAGATTGAAACAAGCATTTGGAAACCTATCAATAAGTTGTGCATGAACACAGTCCTACAAACTTTGGGCACTGGGAGAAGAAAGGTGAGAAAAAATTTTTTTTTAGTATGTTATTAAGAGCTAGAATATTTGTGCCATATTCATGGCTTGTCACTAGTAAGTTGTCTTAACTTAGAAGGTTTCCGTAACCTTCCTGGAGCTCAGTTTTCTCCTCTTTAACACAAATGCAATAATAGAGGCATTTCTTAGGCTAAGCAACTTCCAAAACAGGCTTCAGCACGACTGGAGGGAAGACAGCATCTGGAATCTTTTACATTACAGACTTTTTATTAAAAAAAAAAAAGAAAAGCAAACAAAATATGAGAGAAGATAAGCTGCTCTAGGGAGGGAAACAGAGGTGGCAACCTGATTTCTCAAATGTCAAACTTCAGGAATTTTACAAGATGAGAACATTCTGGCTTTTCTCGATATTGCTGATCCACTGCGAGCCCCCACCCCACCAAGGCCAAGTAATATTGGAATATTTCTGGCTAGCAGGAGCAGGAGGGCATTCAGGAGTCCTATGATTCATCCAGGATTTCCTGGATTAGTAAAGCGAAGAAGCATTCAGCCCCACTACAAAACAAGTTGAAGCATCTGTTCCTTATTATCCGTTTCTCAGCAGGCTGACTAGTTTTACAGAAAACATTTGTACAGCTGACAAAAAATCCCCCACAGGTATTATTGATTCAGCTGAGTTGGGCATATCACAGTTTCAAAATTGTAGAGGTATCTACACAACACCTGATTTGCAGCTCTCAAACGCCACCCACTTATTACCACTGTAGGTGAAAACAAGTTGGTGTATACAGCTACCGGTTGGCTCTGCCACTTTCACATTGGTTGTTGAGCCAATGCTGTCAGCTACGTACTAATTCTGGTAAGGGAATAAATTAGGTTGGCACAGTTATTACTACTACCACCTACACTCACCACTGCAAAAAATTAAGCACCATGTCCCTGGCCAGAAACGCTCTGTGAGCTATGCCTGTAACAAACAAGTGATGAGGTTAGTCCAAACAGATACATGTTGTGAAACCACAGGCCAAGAACAGCCATTTCAGTGTCTACAGATTTTACTCTGGTGCTCAAGGAAAACATGACAGACTAATCATGACAGAGATCAAGGTCTGTTTTCTTATGAACCTTGTACACTTTGGTCTACTCCCATGGCCTGCATTGTTAACACATATCGAAACTTCAGATAGTTTGTTCCAACATAAGGCTTTTAGATATTCTACCTTCCCTATTTTTTTGCTAAAAATATAAGTGGTGGGCATCTTCACTTGGCCTTTAGTAAGAAGTCTAATTAAAAAAAAAAAAGTAAATGCATAGATTATATTTTCTGCTCCCACCCGCAGAGTCCTTCTGCACCATGGAATGATGCACAGACCATGCCATTTCTGCTTGGAGCTGGGCCTGGTGCCTACACAGTGCCTTGAACACGTAACTGGAAGGGAACAACATGCAGGTACTGCGGTGCACCCAGTCGCCTAGCCAATATTTATCCTGTGTTTGACTTCATTTAGGGGAATATTCTTTGAAATCCATGTACTGCTACCACTCTGTACATGCAGGATTGTAGCGTGTGAAATATGTAAAAGCATGCCTATGAGAAATCACCACCTGTTTAAGTATTTGTAAGTTCTTATCCTCTACTGCTGCAGGAATATATCTTGTTTTAAGCCACTTTTTAGATGGCAAAAAAAAACCCCAACCAACTGTACTTTTTGTCCATTTTCAGCAGAGCTGGTTTTATAAAGAAATAAGAGTATATACACATACATATAATAAGCTTGGGTAAGTAGTTCTTACGTCTACATAAAGAAGCTATGTTGTAATGTAGTAGCAGATCTAGAGTGCAAAACAGGTGGTGGTAAGGACATGATATCCACGATACACGTTTGGAGGAGCAGGAGGTTTACTTCAGACCAGCATGTCCCATGGTCTGGTCCCACGGCCTGAATGCCCGCTAGCCGCTGGAGGGCACCTTTTGGTTTTATTTCAACCCAAAGAACTCCCAAGTTGCACACTCTTCACACCGCATGGGGAAGCAAACCAAACTCAGTAAGTGGGGACGTTGGGGAGTTATATTTCAAAAGTGTGCTCTTAATCTAAACTAAAATCCACTATATTCATCAACTGCTTTCACCAGATCCCGCAGACCCTAATTCTTACCTGTTTCCGATAGACGTAACAGGCTGCTATTGCAACCATGGTGGATTCTCCTATAAAACCAGCTAAAAGGGATCCTACTCCAAGAGTGGCTCCATGAACTCTGTGGGTGGCATAAAAGGACAGTTGTCATGGTTGTGTGAGAATGCATGGTTCATAATTACACTTCCACTGCCATAGAGGATCAATCTGTTGTTAGAAATATTTCCTTCAAAGACATAATACACTGGCAAAAGAATAACTGGTATTTTAAACGACTTTTTGGGGGCTTTATGGCTTTACTGTTTAAAAGAAACGCATTCTGAATCAAATTATGGACTAAGAATTTTAAAACTTGTACAGAATGCTGTAGAACAGATTATTTATCTTATAAACAAGATATTCTTCCATTAGCTTTCTTAACAGTGCATTTAATGGAATGGAAATAAATTAAATTCCACGTAGGATACATCTTTGCCTCTCTGACATTTGGCTATTCTGTCAAAAGGGACATCACTGTCATGCTTGCCTAGAGCAAAGTCACACCTGTGAATTTGTAAATGTTTCTTTTCCAGATAGTGACACTATTTAGGCTTTATATTATGGTTCGTATTTGGGGAAAATGTTCTGAGCTACCCAAATTCAGCTATTAAGTGACAGGAAACAGGGGAAAGCAAACCCATCAGCTCTGTGGAGAGGAGAATGATTTACCCCAAGTAAGGCAGTACAATGAGACTGGTGATGAGGACGATAATCCGCAGCACTGAGCTGGGTGCCAGCACAAACGTCTTCTTTAGAGTCATCAGCCAACCTGTCAAGTGCGCTCTGACCGTCACTGTTCATAAACCAGAGGAGAGGAGGGGATGGGAAGAAAGGGAGGTGAGAGTAGTAAAAAAATATCAGTCATTTCATATGAAGCTTTTTCATGCAGAGAGCACTGCTCAGAACTAATGATGGTGAAACTTGTTTCTGGTAACTTTGCACAGCGGGAAGCCCTACTAGAAATGAAGTAGATCTTGTGTTCAAATTGCTTTAATATACTGGTTTTTGAAAAAAACCAAGTGCCAGTTACAGACAGCAAGCCTTCCTGAGAGCTGTTCTCTTACAACCAATTTATTAGACAGTCCATTCTGTTTTCTTCATTGAAAGAATATCCCTTCTCTAAACAGAAATCATACCAAAGAAAATTTTTCCTCTAGCTCCTGTGTGGTATATAGTGTAACAGCTAGTCACAAAAAATGATATCTACATATTCCTATTCTTATATTTGGTGTTTACCTTTATTACAAAACTGTCTTGTCATATAAGCAGGAAACACTACATGATGTAGCATTTGATTACAGAAGTTAGAAATTTTTTGAGGGGAAACATTTTGATTACTGCTGTCAAGCTTGCTTCTCTCTTGAATATGGGCATTAACTTTTATTCTATATTGTTTATCCTGTGATGATAGCTGAAAGTGCCACTGAGTCTGGCAGCAGAAGGGGAGAATAATGGAGGTGATGTTACTGTGGAGCTGTCCTAGATGCTATTCCAAACAGTTAATTGCAGTCTTGGCATGCATGTATTGCTATTGCCATTCATGAGTGTGTTCTTGGTCGGCTACAGTAGACAGAATTCAGACTTTTGACAGTCAGAAATCTGCCTAATGACAGACTGCTCTTACTGCAACGTTTGTATCTTGACTACTGCTGTGAATAGTCTTGGTCTACACCAACTTCAGCAAAAACCCTGTTACTTATGCTAGGCGTGCATTTAGCCACCCTTGTATGTACAGCCATGCCAGACTCTATGACCACACCACATTTGGTTTGGTTTTGAGGTTACAGAGTTTTTATTTTCTTCTTTTTTACCTGGAACTGGAAAGAAGGAGAAGATGCGCAAAGGAACAACACACAGCTCTGCAAAAGCGAAGTCTACTCCAATTATGTCAACTAAAATCTTCTCTGACACATTTGGCGTCCAAAACATCACAAAACAGAGCTAGGAAGAACAAAATTAAGAAATGTTTGTATTTCAGAAGGGAAGGACAACAAAAGATAGGCCCTCCTGGTCTAAAACATTTGTTTACTCTACTGATGGGTATTTTTGGTGTTCAATGAAGGAAGAAGATGGATACAAAATAATAAAAATATGTTTGCTTTTCTACAATGTTCAGGGATCTGCAGCACGCAACGATTAAGGTTTTAATCATCACTAAGGCAGGCATATTTTATGATTAACTTTAATAATTTTATTTAACTGTTCTCCTATGTTTCTGCCTCTATGCACATAGACTGATGAAAGAAAATAACATACTTACATGTTAAGCAATAGTCCTGACTCAAGCAGTGATTAAAAAAAAAAAGAAAAACCAAAACCACACACATGCATGCAAACTTAACAGAAGTATTTGTCTGCTGAGCTTGGATTCTAACAATTCAAATGTTACGGTTCGGTCTGACTGTAATCAAGAAGAAATTGGAGAGAAGGTTTTAAAAGGCTCTTCAGAGAGCCGTCCCAACCACCAACAGTTCTTGGCTTTGACTTAAGTTAGGGATGCTGAACGCTCAGCCAATTTTGTTGTTCTCAGTAAAGAGTGGAAAACAGATTCTCACTCCTCTCAAATCAATCAATCAAAAATATTGAAAAAGAAACAATTACAAGCAAAGTTCATAAACAGTCTGAATTAATGTCCTTTACTTTGAGAAACATATCTGAAGCACTGTTTTGCAACAGTTTAAAGATGTTTTAAAATATTTAAATGCAGTAAGACTCTAGTGTACGCACAGTATATTTATAGTCAGCTTGCATGCAAATAACACAGAGTACACAAGTAAGAGAAGCATGTTAACTTCAGAAGCAATTCCTACTCTTCGTGTTCCTCATATACCAAGATGGATGAATATAGAAAGAATTTTTATGGTCCCTGCAAATGGTTGTAATTGAATGCACTAATTGTTACAGAAACAGTAAGAAACTTGATTTTTACATTATTTGCCTTGGTTAAGACACCCATATTCCTACAGATTATCAAACGCTTTAATAACTAAAGATTTGAAGTACTCCAAGACCCAGAGATCTGACCTAAATCTAAGATGAGGGGTTTAAACATACTGCTGATACTAGTATTGTTGGTATGTAATATGCCTGATACCAAGGCAAAGGTGTTCAGCATAGTCCTGCAGACATGGTGCCCTCAGGCCACAAATCCACCAGGTCTTGTTAATTTAAAGAGTGTGCTGTTTAGTCAATACAGGAAAGGAAAACTTCCATAAAAAACCTGCAACAAATGGTACAGTGGTAGTACATGCTGTTTAGTTTTTTGGTCAGTCCTCAGGCAGGGCTTCAGTGTGGGCTGAGGGGGCTCTTGGCAGCTGGCAGGTCCAGCTTTGGTTCAAGGCACTCACTGAAGAACTGTGCTGACAGCCCTTACAGGACTTTTCCTGTAAGAAGGGGAACCAGACATCCTTTCAAGTATAACTACTTTGACATTTAACTTGGTATTGTGATTCAAAAAGTGATTTCTCCCTGTTATTCTCGCAGTAAAGCAGATGTTAAGGAAGCAAGCTCACTGAATGGGGCAAAACTAAGGACCTTAAATGCTCTGGCACTCCTCTGTCAGGTTACAAACCAGTATACCAGGTAAATTATGCGCACTGGCTGTATAATTTGATGGCTCTCTAAGACTTTGTCACCACTCCTCTGTAATTTAGCCTACAGGCTAGCATCATAGTATCTAGCTCTTCTCTTATTATCCAGTTGCCACATCCCGACATGTTCAGATGGCTAGTCTTTGAAGTCCTACCACCTCCAAGACAGCTGGGATTTCACTCCCATTCTTTGGTTGTGTGCCAGAGATTGTCCTTTCTGTTTAGCCTATGAGTATCCAGACTGCAGAAGCTTCCCAAGGTCCGTGACTGAGAGGCCTGTGGGAGGTCTTCTGTTCTGACAGCCTGTACAGTGAACAAACCGTTTCACCTTCCTGCAAAAAGGCTCATCCTCAGTTTTCTTCTCCATTTCTTAGTGTAGGAGCCACTATTTATTTTTCACAATTGAATGTTTTACTTGACTAATTTGATGCTGTCTTGCAGTGTATCTCCACCACCTACATGGAGAATAGTAGGTGGAGCAAGGTAAGAGCAGAAGACAAATGAGCTGAGCATGGAGTTTTTTTGCTTTAGCCAGCACTTCTCTCTCCCTGCCAAAATATTTGTACAGGGTACAACTGAAGCAGAGGGGACAATCTAGAGCAGAGGAGGTTGTACGGCCGAGAATCCAGTTATTAAAAAGTAACTGTACAGTGACAAGAGCGAATTCTTTCATTGTTGCAGACACCATTAGGCAGACTGCAGT
Source organism: Sula dactylatra (assembly GCA_013389905.1). Taxonomy (NCBI): domain Eukaryota; kingdom Metazoa; phylum Chordata; class Aves; order Suliformes; family Sulidae; genus Sula; species Sula dactylatra. The sequence continues at coordinate 132,626 of WEKW01024646.1, read as the reverse complement.
GATCTGTGGTCTTACTGCAAATGACCTGTAAAACAACCATATAGGGAATATTTTGTCAAATCTTTCTTCAAAGTCCAATAAACAAAATAAGATGCAAAGATGCCCATTCTTCAATTACAATTTGCTGTTTTCATGAAAGTAAAGACTTTTACACTGCTTGTACCACACAATGCCATTAGCATCGTACTAAGCAGTATAGTTGCTGTTGCTGCAAGATTCCAAGATTCCATACATTTATGCTAACAGCAGAGTCTGCCCACTGCTAGCAAAAGGCAAATAGAGCAGTCTTTCCTTCTTCAACAGCTGCTTGAAAGAATAACATAGTTAGACAGGTAAGCAAATAAATCACCAACAGCATTGTTCTCAATCCTGTTCTCTCTGAAGTTAAGTTTGTTTCTGGCCTTACTTAGAACAGACTTAATCTCAATCCAGCTCCTACAGGAGGAAGGTCAGTTTGCCAAATCAGAGGTAATGACTTATACCCAGGTGGTATGCAGTCATTCCTCCTCAGCTGTTGCAAACTACAGTCTTCCCCACTCCCCACCCTCCTGATCAGCAGAGTCAGTACTGATAAATGGCTTCTAAGAGTGCTTCTTATGTAGCAGCTGGTGGGTAAAGACAGCAGTGGCTGCTAAACTTGAGAGTAAGCAGTTTGAGGAGGTGAGGTATGGCAGCAGAAGGACTTTCTATTTCTGTCTCAGCATGCTTCTATCTTTTGGATGTGATATTGATAACTAGTTTCATTTTGCAAAGTGGTTCCTCTCTGTCATCTTATGAGCAGATGATATTTTCATTTGCCTGCTAGGGACAAAGCCTCAGGAAAAGAAATTAATGCTTTGCAACATGGAAGCCCTCTGCAATTTAACTTCTAGAGTACTTGCAACTTGGGAAGTTTCCATGTTATTTCAAAGACAACTTCAAAACGTAGTGGGAAAAATCAGGCTCTGCTTCAGGAAAACAGCAACATTAAACATGCATATAAGGGAAGGTATTTCAGCTACTGATTTTATTACAGATGAGGTATACTGAAAATAGGATGAAGTCTTAGTTTTTTGTGATGCTGAGTGGTCTGTATGTTTGTGAATACCTTGGTAAAGAGTGAAGACTGATCAGAAAGGAGAGTGGAGAAGATGGTAACAGATGAAATGATGCAAGCTGTCCAGTGAAACAGAGAGCACGGCACACACAGTTAGAGATGGGATCTACTGGAGTAAGGTGTGGTAACTTCCTGGGGCTCATATTAGGAAAGATTTTTAAGAAATAGATTTACCTATAGCATGTCAGCATCTCTCCTATCTTTCTTTTAGTTAAACACTATTTGTTTCCCTCTCCCCCTTAGGTCTTTCTGCATGTGTCTGGCAGGTTAAAAATAGAATAAATAGACTTGGGTAGGGTTACAGTTATACCTTTATTTAATCTAATCAAGAGGTGAAGATGAAACAGTAAATGCTTCAGCATAGGCTAGCAACACACATGCATAATGGCACTGCAGCTTCAGGTTGCAATTGCAGTTGGCTTCAATGGCTATATACAGTAATGAATACTGACCTTGGCAACTCTGCTGAGGCAAAAGCATTTTAATGCTTTGGGAGTAAGGATTTTGATGTGGAATTCTAGCAACAGAATTGACTTGATTTTCTGTTATCTTATGGTATAAGTGCAGCACGATATTAAAGGATGGTTTTCTTAAAGTCTTTGATCATTTAAACAGAACTTCAGCTGAGCAGTGATGAGCATTTCAAAAACACAGGGAAAAATCAAGATATAAACAGGAGAGTGGAACGCTACAGAGAATATGCAGGCCTGAGTAAAGGCAGTAGTATTTATTATGGTGTTATCTCTGTATAAAAAACAGTAGTCTAAGAATTTCTGAAAGTGTTTTAATCATTTGAACTGATCTGAAGGGTTGTGTTATTGGGTAACATGTCTTTAACTGATCTACAGCAGTGGAATTTGAAAGACTTCTTAAAGTATGTTAGTAACTTACAGCGACACAAGAAAATCAGAATAGCTGTACTAGATCAGATCAAAGCTCCAGCTAGATTAGTACCCTGCTAAAGTTCACTGGGGGTTGTGTAAGGAAAGGGCACACAGAGCAGGGCAAGTGCAGAGTAAGAGATGCCCTTCCCTGACTGCATGGTCTGACCTGCTGGCTGTTAGGGCTTCAAGTGTTCAATAACTGTGGTGCAACTTCATCCCATGCAGCATTATGTTGTGCATACAAAATATCTAATATTAGGATATTTTTTCCAATCTAATTGTGCATTAAAAAAAGTCAAAAAACATCTCACTTGTGGCTTAAGCACACCCACTTATGGAGAGTGTCTGCTTTCATGTGGAAACTTGCTATTCTCAGCTAGGAAATTCAGTGCCTAGGCATATTAAAAGGTTGCACATGAAAAACTTTTGCTGTCAACAAGCCTGAGAGAATGCACCAAATCTTTGTTTTGGCATGGAAAGTATCAAACTGGTAGTGCTCAGTCCCGCTTCTCTTTAATATCTTTTCTTAGCATGCTTCATGCATTTGACTTTCGTAAATGATTGTGACGAAAGATTTTTTTCATGAGATTTTTGTTTCACATGGTGCAAGTATGAGTTTGAACGCTAGTAGTTCTTGAAAACTAACAGTCTTTTCATAGGCTCTGCATCTGCTGGAAGCTATTTCCATTTATTCTGGTTGCTGACAGGGATTACTAAACCTCAGAGACCCACTACATAATGCATTATAATACATTATGCTAACAAAGGCTATTGTCATGTGTATAGTAATCTGCAGGGTGCTAGACTGATTTGCTTTTAGGCACTTGTAGAAAGTTGCCTGTCTTTTGGGACATTCTTTGATAAATATAAGGCACAAAAGAGTATTCCAGTAAGCTATGAACAACAATACAGCATTTCTAGACTTCATTGCAGTCTCCAGTAAGAAACACTGCCTGATGACAAAGACAAGATGTGGCTCTATGCTCCTCAGAAAGAAGCTATGAAATCCAAAATAGGTGTTTTTAAAAATGTGTTAGACATATACCAGCCTGGAATGAGACACGGCAACAGATTTCACTGTGGGGAAGGGTGCTGTTAACCTGCTAAAGGTTATTCGGTGATAAAATGCAGTTCATATTTTTCTGCTGCAATACAACTCTCAGCAGATGTTTCCTATCATTTGTTGAACTTGCTGTATTTGCACAAGTATGCCTGTCAAGAGGTGTTTCACTCTCAAAATATTGTTCTATGTATGTATTGAGGATTGCGTCTTAACTAATTTAACCCATGCCTTGTTCATGACCTCCCTATGCCCATTTACGCTACGTGGTGTCCAGTGAGGGCAGAGGAAATCTGCTTTACACCTTATTACACATCTCAGCTTTGAATTGCACCTCAGATTTTTGGGATGGTATCAGTTAAGTTTATACCTTCCGCTAATATGGAAGAATATAAATCATATGATTTTGCCTTTTGAAGTGTGCAATAAACAAATCAAGAAGTACCCTGAGTCTTATGTTGTCTCATCTCCTGATACACCAAACATCTCCACAGCCTCCCTCTTTCTCACATAAGCAGAACTTCCATAATTCTGTCTCCTTTCGGAGCTTGTATCACACTTACAAGATGAGCTGATCTTGCAGATACATTTGTAAGTCAAAAGAATATCTTGTTCTAATCTGCATCAGTGCAAAGCCCTGAATTTGACTCCTCTGTTCAAGATCTTATTTTGCAAGACATTCGAAAAAAAAATTTATTGAATTTGTTAGTGCTGTTCTTACGGCTATTCCAAATCCATACCTTTATTGACCTTGAAAATTTAGTTCTCTAAATGACTCTGTACTACTGGGGTTTGTCACTCAAAAACTTACTCTAGCAACCTAATGTGCAAAGAAACTGCACTTCTGTGTTTTTATGAAGAGTAAAAGTAACAACAGTTTTGAATTGTTAACTACTGTTAACAATTAACAGTTAACTGTACTGAAACTACAGAGATAGCTGTTAGTTACACCCCTTCTCAGACCACAGTTGGAGTGTATTTCCATGTTGAATATAGTTGAGCAACAGAATACAAATCCCTAATACCTCCTGAAGCACATTCCACTATGCAGTCTCTAAAAAGGTTGAACAACATGGAAAATGTTCAACAGGGTTCTTATGAAGGAAGGAGACCCAACCATTCATCGATTGATACAAATAAAGCATTTTGTGTTTTATCATGGACCAATAAATCAAAGTCTCTTGTATGATAGACATTATTCTCTGTTGATAGGTAATCATATGTAAGTTTAAGATGAAAATAATCAAGTGAAAAACTGGTTGCTTTTCGTGGTGCTTTTGCCTGGGGTAGAGTTAATTTTTTCCATAGTAGCTAGTATGAGGCTATGTTTTGGATTTGTGCTGGAAACAGTGTTGATAACACAGACATGTTTTAGTCACTGCTGAGCAGTGCTTACACAGAATCAAGGCATTTTCTGCTTCTCACCCCACCCCACCAGCGAGCAGGCTGGGTGTGCACAAGAAGCTGGGAGGGGACACAGCTGGGAGAGCTGACCCCAACTGACCAAAGGGATATTCCATACCACATGGCATCATGCGCAGACATAAACTAGGGGGAAGGTTGACCAGGGGGCGCTGCTCGGGGACTGGCTGGGCATTGGTTGGTTGGTGGTGAGCAACTGTTTTCATTTGCATCACTTGCCTTTTATTTATGTCTCTTATTTTCCTTTTCATTACAACTTAGTATTATTTTATTTCAATTATTAAACTGTTCTTAACTCAACCCTTGAGTTTTCTCACTTTTACCCTTCCAATTCTCTTCCTCTCATCCTGCTGCGGTCGGGAGTGAGCAAGTGGCTATGTTGTGCTTAGTTGCCAGCTGGGGTTAAACCATGACATCTTTAAAGACTTTTTAAGCACGCTGCTATAAACAATCATAAAGTTCTTTGGAAGCCGTGGAGGATTTGCTGGGCATAGGAAGACAGCAGAGGCCAGCACCACTGGCTTGCTATGGAAGCTTGCTTATACTACAGCCTGGCCTGTACCAGAATGGACCTGCAGAATCTTACTCTATCTTTGCTGTAAATCATGTCTTTGCACAGCCACCCCAGTTTTGAGGAGTTTTTAATATGCAGCTCTTAAGGAAAAAAAAAAAATTTTTGATCAGCCTAAATGGAGGTGTTGAAGATTCCCATAGTCTGATGCTGTGTTGAGATTTCATGATGATGTGCCCTTGTGTCCTGTAATTCTGAAGCGGGTAGGAAGTGGGTCCTTTTCTTGTGTGGAATGTAAGGTTTTCAAGACCAAACTGGCCAAAGCCCCAGGAAACCTGCCCTGACCTCACAGCTGACCCTACTCTGAGCCAGAGGCTGGACCTGATGAACTCCTGAGGCTCTTCCAACCTGAACAATCCTATGATCATATGAAGCAAAAAGCCCTGGATCTGTGTGCAGTAAAAATGTCAGACCACAGTCGTATTTGAAAGCAGTTTATCATAATGCTGATGACTTGAGTCACAAGGACATACTCTTATAGCAGTTATCCCTCAGGCGCACTCAAGTCAGCAGAGATTTCTCTGAACCTTGTGTTCTGTGAAGGGTGGTGTAAAGCTGAAAACAGCTGTCATAGAATTTGTCAAGCAGCAGGGGGAGCAAAAGGAAACAGAGCCTGCCTCCGGGAAAACTCCCTAACTTCACATCTTCTCCTGAAATAATTGGTTTCTACAGATCTAAGTCTCCCCACACCTCCCCCAGCTTTCCTTATTGTTCAGAGTGATGCAGCACGACATTCTTCGGAAATAAAGCTAGGTCCAGCAGCTGCACAATACACTGACTCTCTGATAGCATTAACACGATGCCACATCTGCTTTCTCACCAACCGCTGCTGAAAATACTTAGGTGGTATTTTTCAGACTGGGCTGGGTCACTAAATTGTTCAAGATAGTCATTATATCTCCCCATTGAATTATGCTGCTTTTTTTTTTTTTTTACAGAAAGCAGGGTATTTTACTGAGTACAGCCTCACTTTAATAAAGCTTGAATAAACCAAAGCTGGCAGATTCCTAGGCTGTCTGTGAAAACTGTTGACTTCACAACTTAGCCATTTTCTTCTATCCTGAGTTTTCTGCAGCCCTTGCTGCTTCCTATTGTGATGACGGAGTTTGAGCAGAAACATGCTGCAGTGACAATTTTTGACCCTTCCTCTTCTGCTTGCTCCAGCCACTTATGCAGAATAGACCCTTTGTATGAAACCTGAACAGTCATGAAGGAGACATCAGTCTCCACCTCACTGGAGCAAACAGAAATCCTTTGTTCTGGGACAAAGGCTCAGTGCAGTACCATTGATGGGACAAGGCCATCGTGAGGTTTTTATAAAGTCAGCCTCTGGTGGTCCAGCATCTTCCTGAGCAGGCAGGAATACTTCCACTCACGTCTGAAATAATTTTTACTGAAGCGGGAACTAAACCTGACCTTGAAAAGGTGAAAAGCTTCTCGAGTGATTGTCTGCCAATGTGTCATTTTCCAATTGTTATATTTTTTTGCCAGCAGCCTGAATATAAAAAAACAATCTGGGAATACAGAGACGGACAAAATCAAAGCAGTGAAAACAAACTCATCCTCTGGATGGGTGGTATTATTCTAAAAGCTGTCCTTGGCACCTTTATAATGTATGACAGTAAAGAATAAAGAATGGGGATTTAGTCTGAAAAGTTAATGCTGGTTTTTTTGAATGTTAATGTCCTAGAGAGGACTTGTGAAATCTCCTTGATACAATGAGGCTGTAATGAAGCCATTGATGAAATAAGATTGAGGAGAGTGTCCCTTTTTTTTAATTTCCTTTCTTTGTATACTCACGACAGATAATGACACTGAACTCAGTCACTCAGGCAATTCCAGACACTGGCACTGTTGGCAGCTGGGGTTGTGTCCTCTGAGAGGGACCGGTTTCTTGCTGTGACATTTCTTTCTGTCAGTTTTACTGCCTCTCAGTCCTATTATCCCATGAATCTAATAAAGCCCAGTTGTAACCCTTGATAATAAAGCAATGCAGAGATGTAAAATAAAGACAACCAATAAAAGATACGAAAAAAATGAATGAACCTTGAACACAAATCCAGCGGCCTCTGCAATGGCTTAAACTTTTGGCTGCTTTTTGACCTGTGACACTGAACGTCACAGGTATATACGGTACCAGCAAAACATGGTTTCTATGCACGTTTCCCTTCATTCATCTTTAAACTTGGGAGGAAAAACTACATGGAAAGCTAAATAATGCTATACGCTACTTCGGTTCTGAAGAAAACACAGTTTGTACTGTTTCTTAAAGCCAACTGCTAGCCATGCCAAAGCTCTTCTTTGTTATAAAAAGGTATTCCTGAAAGCAAGCAACAAATACCAGGATGGAGGGGTACACTGCAGTAGCTACTCTGAGCCTGAAGCTCTTCAGCACTACATGGGGGGAATTAATTACTCTCAGACGAAGAAAAGGAGATATTCAGGGAAAATCTCCTGTTGAGGCGAGCTGTAAGCATGACCTTGGACAGGGGAGGATGAACTACTGCTTTAATCTGGATGAACTGGACTATGTACTGTAGGGCACGATCGCTTTAAATTTGGTGGAAGGGGAATGAGGATAGGCAGTATGAATCTACGATTTGATATTGTATGATGCATTGAAAAATTTCAGTTATTATTCAAACTCTGAAGTTCCATAGTTAGACTTAATAAAAAACCACACAAAAATCATATAACCTTGGTCAGCTTTAGAAAACAACACAGGCTTTCCCTAGTTAAGTTAATGTAGTAACACAAGCCACTTTAAGAAAGTTGGGTCTTAAGTAATCTTCCATTTACAAATTCTAATGCAGTGGCTGGTAACTGATGTGCTGGAACTACAATGAAAAGCATTATTGCCATCACAAGTCATGTTACCTTTTTGACCCAAAATTCAAAGTTTTGATTTCTACAGAGTAACTTAGCCTGTGCAATGTTATAGTTTGAGCACATGAACACTGATAAACTCACAGATTTCACTGTTTAAATGAAAGAAATCATCATGATGAATACTGTTTTCCATGGTGTGGCTAAGTTGTTTCCTTTAGTAAGGTAAAAATGCTACAGTAACCAAATCCTCAAGATCGAACAGATTAATGAGGTCTGTAACTGGGTGTCATATTACATTCCCCTTTCGCAGGAAAGATGTAGAGTATCTGAAAGGCCAGGGAAGTTAAAGTACAGCTTCTCCTTTTCAGACCCTGATGCTATTCCCTCGACCATGAGTCATAAATTCATGAAAAAATGAGGCTTTGTTAACGTCAGTCCATTTGTAACTACTTGTCCAGCTGCTGAGCTCTCCTGCACCGTCACTCCACAAAGGCTACATCTTTGGCTCTCTCTTCAGCATTAAATACTCTCATATTTCACACACACAAACCCCCATCCCACCCCCTTTCCCCAGTTCCCAGCTTGGCCCTGGTGGGCCATCTTCTGAATGTCTGCTCTCAGTCATCTAGTGAGAGTTGAGGTGGGCAAGTGGGAAGGTTTCAGCATTGCATGCAGATTAGGTGTAAAGCACAGAGAGGAACACCTAAATTAAGGACCTCAGAAATCACCACTTTGTTCCGAAAATGCTTTCTTCAGGTTGTGAACGAAGAACCAGCATTAGCAGCCTGGAATGTATACAGCTATCAAAACTGTAAGAGTTGTAACAACCAGGTTATTTTCTTGGGTAGCAACCCTCTCTCGATACACAAAGAACTGCAGCATCAGTCACAAGGAAACAGAAACAGTATCCCTTGCTTTTTCTTGTTCCCTTTTCCAGCATCTGAATCACTTGAAACCGTGGGGATGAGGCAGCAGATACTTGGACGAAGGTCTTTTAAGAGGAGGAATAACGGAGTAAAAGCCCTGATAGTCTCTTGCATTGGTCAGAATTTGCAAATCACTTTGCTCTACTCTAGGCTGATCTTTAATCAAGTGTGTACACAGAAACCTTCTCACTGTAAATGCTAAAATGCATGAAGGTGAGGGCATAAATTCTAGTATTCCCATATTTTCTTCATAACTGACAGGCTAATACTGATTTCACAGTAGTAGTGGTAACTGATCTTATTTTCTTTAGGAAAGGGGAAAAAAATTAACTACATTTTTATGACAGTATGTTCACATATACTGCTTGTGGCAAACTCTATTTTAAAATACTTCTTTGCACACTCTCTGGCTACAGTCAAGCTGCCTGAGGCATCTAAAAATCAAAACTAATCTCCTGTCAGGTCCTGAATGCAATTTACTGTCTCTCAGCCTTGAAATAAGGTGCTTCAGGTGTTTGGTCTCCAAAGATGGAAACAAAGCAAAGTGCACAATACTTTTGTAGGTATCACAGCTCAATAAGTGCATTCACAGTGGCTAAATGTCAACCTGCATGGGACTCCAGAAACCAACCAGCTGACACGCAGCAAGAGATGCCTACTGCATGGAACTGCCATGCAGTTACATCACGCTATTGACACTCCTCTTCTGCCTTCAGAAGGTTTCATCAGTGAAGCAGGAACATGTTCCTTGGTGTTTCTCAATATGCAAGCCTAATTCATATTACCCTGAATGCAAGCTAACAATGCCTAGTAGGACAAGCAGTCAGTCTTGCTGCGGAGATGCAAAAAATTCTTTAACTTCTGCCTTTACCGGCAATTGCTTTATGTCTCATTGCTTAGCAGGACAGTGTAGCTGAAAACATCAAATACATCAGTGTCCTACATACGCAAAAGCTTTACTCAGGATATTTTGTCATGTGGAAAATGAACTTTTTGCTGAGTTCACCTGGAAATTAAACAACTATGGAGTAAAAAATGTTTGGTAGATGCATAGCATCAGAGTGGGAATACATCAATAAACCAATGCTATATCAATAATGTACTGAGTTGGTATGAATATTCTGTCTTCACTCATATGGGCTCTAGTTCTATCTGCCAATGCCTACTTTTCACTGGCTGGTGAAGCCTTGCTGATCAACAGGACAGGAGAGTCAGCAGGCAGTAGCCACTTGGCACTTAGCAGTTCCTAGTTTGGCATAACCAAATCCAAAACAGAGCACAAAAGCTTGGGCATCTGGAGTTGCCTTTTAAACAGACCAGGCTTCTCAGCCTGAATGAAACTCAGCTGCTTCTCTTCCACAGTGACTGGCTCTAGCTCTTACAGAATTAAGACACAAGTAAAAAGCAGCATCTACTGAGTCCTGTATGCTGTAATTCAGTTCCTTCATATTGGGAATTTTCCCTGCTACACTGGCTTCCTTGTTATTGATCAGGGTTCTCTTCTTATCTCTGAGGTGCTTGATGATTAATTAGAGAAGATAACCAAGCAGATGATGACAGGAAATTAGGCAAATGATGGAATGGCTTGCAGGAAACAGTCATCAAATGGGACAGAGACTTTCCTCCTCCCTTCTTCAGGCTGAAACTGAATTGTCCATCACAGGGATCCAGCAAAAGAAACCCTGTGACTCTGGAGCCCTCTCTGCTCTTTTAAGACTGTGATGAGATCCCTCTACTGAATCTTGCAAAATCAGTTACAGAGCCTACAGTCCCCAGCAGACTGTCCCACTTTTCTGCCCATGGTTGGGGGGAATAGGAGGTCAACAGGCAAACATGCTAAATGCTGCTGCTTAGAACTTCTGGTCGTTAAAATATAATTTAGAACCCCCCACTTATATATAACAGCATTCTGCATATGATTATATACTTATCAGCTACATATTTATAATTACATACACTGTACGTTAATATATAAGATGAATATAACTGTCAACTGATGGTAGCTTATGCTGCTGTGGTGCAGGATGTAAGCACTGGAGAGCTGACACAACGCCTGCGTGCTGCTCTTCCTAAGGGGCTGATAACTTCCCGCAAATGAAAGAAACAGACAGTTGCTCATCAGCAGGAGCCTTTAGAAATCAATATGTGGTTTCTTCCCCTATCAAAAGAATAAGTTCAGGTATGAATCTAAGTATATGTTCTACTTACAAAAAATGTAGTATTTTGTTATAGAATATAAAAAATGGCCTAATATATAATATAGAAAGTAATATTGTAAGTATCAGAAACATTTTAAAGCTATCATTAGTCCTCAATTATGGACAAACCTGATTGTAAAGCAGGTGACATTTTGACATGTATTGATACACACATATTCAACTCTCAGGCCCAAATATATAAGCCAGTAAACTGACCAGCTGTTTGCTCCTGAGTACATGAAATTTAAACTTTCACTGAGATTTAAATCTAATGCAGGTTACTTGGCATTTGAATTTCGTTACCACAACACAACTGATGCATATCAATTAGTTCAGCTTAAGTGCCTATGCCTTCACTTTAGTTGAAACTTCATGGCTTTTTTTTTTTCTTTTTTTTTTTTCAAAAAGGGATTTACAGTTTTTACTAGTTTTTCTGTGGTTTGTAACAAGTAAATCTGAACTTTGTAAGCCTTGCATAAGCCACACACTGATACACGAGTGTAAATGTGAAAGCTTTCCCTCCACTCTATCTTTCAGTCTCCTTTGGGAACAGAAAGGAATGAAAAATCACAGGGCAAACTTGAACATCTGGATTTTGTTTCTTAAGCGGTGTCCGCTAATTAAATATTGAATAGTGTTCTACACAATTAGCTTCTCCCCTTAATCAGTCTGTTTATTCGTGAGAACTGCTACTTTCACTGTTTATCCATAACTATGTGTCCATTTAAAAAAAAGCTAAGCAGCATTGAAATTCCTTTTATAATAGCACTGGTGCTATTATATTTAAAGCTGGAAAGAGCTTTGAGCTGTTTCTAATACAACACATTAAAACTGAGGATTACTGTGCAGCTCTGCTGCTGTACATTAACTTGGTGACAGACGGCTGAACGTGGCATGGTGCGCACAGCATGTCACCCTTGGCACCTTGAGCCTGTCTTATTGGTAAGGGAAAACCTGTTGTAATACATAGAGCACTCAAGAATATGAAGATACAACTGGCCACGTGTCTTGCTGACACTTTAGTTAACAGGAACCATGCAGCTAACAGGTGCTGGTGTTTGGAAATATATTCCTAAACACTGTGGTCTGTCCCAGCTGAGGCTGCTTGAAGAGGAAGCTGAACTGAATAGCATGGTTCACTAACTACTGCTGTAAGAACTGATTGCTCCTTCCCTGGTATAAACAAACAAGTACAGACTATTCTGGGTCATTTTTAGTGACGGTGAGCTAGGCAGCTTTCACAGTGGCCTCTGAGAAATTGCTTTCTCTAATTATCATCTCGTATGCTCCTCATGCAGTGATCTTGCTTCAGCCACATAGGGCTGGCCATGCTCTTACCCCAATGGCAGCAGCTTAAACGAGGGTGCTCACAGCGCTTGTTAAATAAGATATCACTTGCCTTCCAAGCTGACGCCAAGGCACGAACAGATACCACCACTCCCAGTCCTCTCAGAGTTAAATGTCCCACTTTCCCTAGCACTGCTTGCATAATCGATGGCCTGCTTTCAACTCAGGGCATACAACTTCACCAACTTGCGCAGGGTTTGCACACAGACGTGTGCATGAGGGCATAGCTGTGACCACCATGTGGAGTGGGCAGCAGCAGGTGCAGTGAAGGAGCTTGTGCCCTCCCAAAGGAGCCCTCTGCTCATCACTGTCATATAGCAGGCACTAACTAACATTAAATCAGCCTGGAAAGCCTTGCAGCTAATCACGTGGCTGCCAGCAGCTAACATTAGCCAGGGAAAAGGATCTTAACTGACTGCGACTTCTGTGTCATCACAGAAGACTTAGGAAAAAGCTCAACTGGGAAATGGAGACAGAATTACAAAAAAATTAAAAAAAAACGAAGAAAAGAAAGAGAAAGGTAATTTGGCAGTAGCTGTGCCCTACAGGCTGCCTTGGAAAACCCCTGAATTCTGCACTGTGGTGTCTGAGCTCAGAGACACTGCAACTGTTCTAAGAAAAACCCTTGCTGAAGTGCATCCTATTTGCTGTTACTCCTGCTGCGAAAGGCAGGGTTCCCTTGAGTAGCTCACTCCTTGCATGGCCTGTCCCTCTACGCACAGCTCACGAGTGAGGGAATGCTCTCCCCTGACAGAGCAGACCTTTGCTTTAAAGGAGAAATGCAGTAATTCAGCACCCAGACAAATTATTTTGGGATTTCTGCACTATACTGAGGCTAACACATCCCACAACCAAAGGGATGTGTGCTACAAACGCAGCAGTTTTCTTTCTTGAGAGTCTGTGTCTTCACTTAGTTTACAACTGTGCAATGATCTCAGGGTTGAATTGTAGGGTCACCTAAACAGGTCTAGCATTGAACCAAAATGGTAAGTTCTTCAACAGCCTTCTCCGGCAATGGCAGCAAGACTGCTGTTTGGAGCAGCATCTCTACTTATATATAGAAAGAAGCATTTTTTTCTGAAGTGCCTAATGGCAATGAAATAACAAACAATGGCAAGCAGCACTATGCACTCTCTTTAACTGAGAGTAAATTACCAAGCATGCCTTATTTTCTAAAATTGGAACCAGTCCCTTAGTTGTACGGGCAAAATCCTTCAGCTGAGCCCCTCCCCTCTGCTGTATAAATTTTACATTCAGCTACACAGCCACAAAACAGGGCTCTTGGAAGGAGTCACTGCTTACTTACAACCAAAACCACATCAATATGATTAATCACATCAACTCTCCTACATATTGGGAGTCTAATGGCTTCTATTTACAGCCTTGCAGCTTGTCTCCAATTTTTTCACTAAGCAATACAACTAATTCCCATTTTTTGAAGAAGCAGCTTTAACACCAGCCTGGTGCTTCAAAGCCATGAGACAGTACTTATGATCACACTCGGCAGAACACATTTACATGTTGCCCAGTCAGCCTGGGAAGGCTCAAGTGCAGCCTTTCAGATCCCATGAAGATTAAAATAAAAACAAATGTATGATTTTAACAGAACTATGCCTTTTTTTTTTTACTCTGACCCAATACTTCCACTGTCAAAAAGGGTGAAAAACTGCCTCTGCTGTAGTAGTAAGGTTTACAGTACTTCTTGTGCAGGCATGAGTAGTCTGTGGAAGGAGGTAGGATATTTTTCTTCCAGCTCTATGAAACAGAGTGATTGGGAGGTTTCCCAGGGTTTTACAGTGGGAGGGTACTTTCCTGCATGGTTGTTGCTCATACTAAAAGCTTCACTGTTGTTTTTCCCACTGGTTAATGGACTTCCTTTATCTTTCCATCTTCTGGAATCCTTCTATAGATCATCCACTGAAAAAAGGATTCACATGGCATGTCTAAGCATTTGACTTGTTTTGATCTCTTGGTCAGCCTGGGAGCCTGTTTCCCACTTTCCATCTGATCCCGAAGAACAAGATGTTACCAACAGTGATGCCACTAGTGTGACTGCCATCCATTGCAGTAGAGCCCCTCCAGAACAACACAGTTATCACCGATGACCGTGGGAGCTCAGCTAAAATGGCCACCTGACCTGGTTGCAACAGAGGCAAATTTGAAGTCCAGTTCCTTAGAACCTGTGGCACATAGTAACTTGAATCATACCGACATCTACTGAACTTGTGTGCTGAAGCATTTGCAGGCTCAGGCCCTCGAGCCAAACTGAGTCTTTAGAGCTCATATGTCTGTTTTTCTGCTCTGTCTGTTGACAAGCAATCCTAAGAATCTGTCACTAGTAGGCAAAAATAGAAACAGGACAGGAAAAGCTATGAACCTCAGAAGTGTTTCTGGTATTTCAGTGCAGACAAATCTCTCATGATGAGCTTATGAAAGAACTGCCCTTGAAAGTACTGTGGAGAACTTTTGGAAAAAAACATCCTGTAAATTACCTATTGCAGTAATTAAAAATTACTCTGCAGTGGATGGTGATGGTAATGTCGGAATCTCATGATCATCAGAACTCGAGTAAGCTGATAAATGACCAGAAGGGTTAAGAAAATAGTCAGTTCAGAGAAAGCTTTGAGACCAAAATAGTATTCTCAGAACAATTTATAAAGAGGAACGCTTTTCCCTTTGTGGGTCTCTAACAACACTGTCATTCTTCAAGGGAGGCTCCAGCTGTAGAGAATGTAACCTTGGCTTGGCACAGCATGCAAGAGAAAACCTCAAGGTGTGTGATGGTAGATAACACGAGAGCTGTGAAAAGTCTCCAGACAACAGCCAATTCAATGGCTAATATCCTACATGCTGTAGGAGATACAGGTTAGAGCAAGAGCTGCCCCTCTCTAAGCCACATGAAAAGAGTTCAGTCTTAAATCTAGGAAATTAATAGACAGAAGAGATGCCACATTGGCTCATACAATCCTGTCTTTGATAGTGGCCAGTTGTAGCTGCTTAGGGAAAAACTATAGGAGACAAAGAGCAGAAGAAATCTCCTAATTCGTCTACTGTTGGACTGAGTTGCTTCATTTTCAGCTGTGAACTAGGACAGAGAGTACCGTATCCCACTTTCTCAGACTGGGACAATGGGGTGGGGATAGATACAAATACTGCCAGCTCGTGTACTGTAAGGTTTCCTTTGATGTAAATTAGTTTCCCTTCATGCATAGGCCATGTGTGACTCGGTCGAAAGACTCTACACTAAAACGAAGGGGAGAGAGAAATTATGTCAGCCCTCTGTTACCCAACATTAAATTTGTGAACGTGGGGAGAAGACAGTTACAAAGCAGCCAGCTACCCCCGGAAGGCAACACTGGGGAGAAAGAGAAAACCTGCCTGGGGTGTCAGGAGATTCGATTTTAGGGCTCTGAGCATCATATCCTAAAACTACTGCACTTACTCTTCTAGTGTGAGGAAGGACTTTTTCTTTGAGAAACTTATTTTCTAGATTCCCCTTGGCTTTCGTCCTGCTAGTGTTGGTACTGAGGAGAGGAGCTGTCATGGCCCTGGGGGCACCGCCAGCCCTGACTGTCCCTGCCCAGCCCTCGGGGCCTCTCCCCACCCTGCCCACGGCCCAGGACCCCATGTCAGCCCCCCAAGGCCATCAGCCATGACCCAGCGATGCTGCAGCAGGGCTGGTCTCTGGCTCCCCACCGCCCTGCCCTGCCCGGCCATGGGCCCTGCTGAGCCAGGCCCAAGTCCCAGCCCAGCCTTGGCCTGCCCTCGTCCCAGGGAGATGCCTGGTGCCCTGGGCTGGGGCTGCCCCGGTGCCCCCCGGCTGCCCAGCTCCTGGCTGAGGGTGCCATGCCATGCCCCGCCATGACTGACCCTGGTGGTCCTGGAGCCTCGTGGTGCCCTGACAGGAGCCAGCCCAGGACTCCTTAGGACGCTGTGCACAGATCACAAATCTGCTAATGACTGTCACGGACAGAGGTATGGTTGCTAGTGCCAGTCCATGCCAAGTGGGAAGAGGGTGGCTTCACCAGCTCCAAGCACTAACGTAAATCCATCCCATGTGGAAACAGAAGTTGCATTTACTCCAGTCATCTGTGCCATTATTTGCTATGATCCCCATTACCTGCATGAGTTTTCCTCCACAACTGCCTATCTGTTGCTAAAAAGACTTGTGCAGAAACAGTCTTCTTGGGGAAAATTTCTCCCTGAATGTCAGCCCCTTACAATGCTTCCCGGCACAGACAAGGCTTTAGATGCTTTTGTCAGTGTCAGCACCGTCTCTGAGATTGCCCTTTTTAGTTCACTTTGAGAATAAACAAAACCAACGTGCATAAGAGTACCCCCAGCATGGAAGACCAGTGCCATGTGAGGCGGCAGGGAACAGCTACTGCAATTTTGACATGTGCTGCCTTTCCCACCATTCACAGTAAACAATGCCCGGGTTCAGGCTGCCATCCCACTGCACGTGAGACAAATGCGTTTTTTCGTTTTCCTGATACACTGGTTACCAGAACTTTTGTTCATTAAAAAAAAAAAAAAGAAGAAAGAAAAGCAGATCTCTGGTATCTCTTTGCATGTGGAGTCTGACTTGAAATGAAAAGTAGTAAGAAGAATTAAATAAAATAACTCTAGCTTGTAAAATATCTAGCCTGAGTTAATGATAGCTGTTTTTCTTAGTAGTCCAGTACTATGATCACACTCTGTGCTGCAGACAAAAGCAACAGACCTTCATAAGAAAAGACAACCCACCTTTCTTGAACTGCTAGTGCTTTTAGCGTTAGGTAGAGGAGATAATTTTCTGGTTGAGATGAAAGCCAGTGAGTTGAACAAAGGTTTCTTACCGTTAAGGACAATGCCATGCAAACAAAAGTGAACTTCTTGATATGTGTTGCTGTGACGGTGCTGTTGGTGTTCACCAATTTATTGCTGGGGTTATTCTAGGGTGAGAAAAAGAGATAATGAGCATTAGCTTGGCTCCAGACTAGTGGGAGGCTGACGGCACCACAGTCATGTGTTGGACCTGACTGTCTGTGCGCATGCATGTCTGTCATGGCTTGTTTGCTTTTTAACCTAGAGCTTTCTGAGTACTTTGTACCACCACCGAATATTTTCCGCTTAAACTGACAGCAACTGCTCCTATGGTCACTGAGGGCTGAGTAATCTCCCTACTTTTCTAAGGACTAAGTCCTATTTAACAAATTCGGCTTTGAAAAAGGGTGGTAGCTCTTTCTAAGGAAACTCCATGTGATTTTTTTTACCTTAGTTTAAAGTTTGTAGCATGTTTTCACAGGAAAAATAGGATTCCATTCCCTTTTACCACAGAGTGGTACCGAATCCATACGCCAATGCAAGCACCCTTACTGATCCAATTAGACAAGTAGGTAATCTAAACAAAGCTCCTGGAACAGCTGGCTCTGTTAATGCAGTTTAATGAACAGAACATAATTAGGACTATTAGATGTTCTACCTTGAACATGGGCTCTGTACTCACATGGCAGCAAAATTTTATTTAAAACAACAACAAAAGCCCTCTTCCAAATGTCTAATATAGCAAATGAAGCTGAAGATTTAAAATTGCCCCCAGGGAACACATAAAAACAAACTAAATGGTCTGTAAAAGGAGAGGATAGAATATCAAAAGCAGGGCACCACTAGGAGCCCCGTAGCAATAGGCTGTTGGGTCATCTACTGCATTTACCCTGGGGCTGTTTGAGGTGCACAAGTATGTGCCCACGCTGATAAAAACTGTACCATGAGATGCAGCACAACATTTATCCTTGATGTAACTCAGACAGAACAGCAGTACCCGTCACACAGTCAGCTTCCTTTACTGAAGTTACTCGTAAGGAAAATAGGAACTTATGGAAACACATCTTGTGAGTGGGCAAATCGAACATGAGCTCTGTGAAGGGTACACCATTTCACACACATTCAAGTAGTTGATGGAATTTTGCAGTTTAAAGCTTTTGTCTTGATCAGTGCAGTGATGGCACCTGGACAGCCCCCTGCTCCTGCCTAAATATCTGCTTGGAAGTTTGGGTGCATGAACACGCACGTAGGCAACCCAGACCCTAAAGCAGGAAGCTACTGCCATGTCTGACCTTTTTGGGAACAGGTTATGAAAACTCTCTGTAAACACTTTTTTCATGCATCTATTCTTATTTATTGTGTTTCTGAAGAAATACAATGCTACTGTTATTTTTTATTTATGTGAGCATAGGCCTTGCTTACATTACTCACCAGTGATTAAACGAACTCTGCTGCGTAGTTCAACTTTCTAACAAGGCTAAAATAACAGAGAGGAAGGAAAACACACCCAAATCCAGCCATCCAAAAGGGCTACAAAGAAAAAGGGCTCTCATTCATTCCTACCTCACTGCTGCTAACTCTGCCCTTGCTCTACTCTGCCCTTTGCTCTAACTCTTGACCAGGTACTTTTTATTCCTATCTCTCTCTTGCACACTATTTAGTTCTTGGATCAAAACACTATGCAGATTTTGGAGCAAAAAGAGTATTCATTCCCATCTGTTAATCAGATAAATAGCATTCTCAAGACCTCTCGTAGTTGGTGTTGTTGCTCTGAATCAGATGGCACAGTCCATTAAGAGTAACGGCATTATTACCACATAAAATAGCAAAGAGAGAACAGAACCAGGATATGCCTGTCTTCTTTCAGAAAATTTGTAGTAAACCTTAACCTGAGTATAACTGCTAGGCCATGAGGTTGCTCTGGACACAGTCTCATAAAAGACTGAAGCAGGACCCTGCATCTCTCTTACAAATGTGAACAGAAGTAACAATTTCGCTGTGAAGACAAGAATCTGACTTCTCCAGCAGAGCCACTGAAGAGGGGCATACTATCTGGATCCCAAATCCCATCAGTCAGTTAAGGCAATGCAGTGTGCTGATGGTCATCAGCATTGCCAACTTCCTGAGTAAATGACAAAAGAAAATGGGAGTTTGCATCCATGCAAACTGTTTCAGCATCTGAAAAACACAACGGAGGCTCTACAGAGTCCAGAAATAAAAACTGCTTCTAGCCAGACTCTTCTGAGAAAGCCTTAGCTTAAGGAAACAAAGCTTTTGAAAGGCACGGCAACACGTCAATGACATGTGACCGAGGGCAAAGCAATTCTCACAGCAATCTAAAAAAACCCACTGTGGATTTCTGGTTTGGTATTTATTGTCTGCAAGCTACGGTGGAGGCATTTGCACACATGGTTGCCAGGATGAGATACCCTTTAAACTGCTGCTACCTCACTTAGCACATTTTATGCCAAATTGCTCTTAAAAGATGCAACTAAAATCCCCATTATGCACTTTTTTGGCAATTAGATGAACTGTACCTATCTGTGCCTTACCCCAGCTTTTTCTTCCTCACATTTGTTCCACAAGAGCTGTGTGAGAAGCCTTTTAACTGAAGTAAACAAACATACATATCGTGGTCTAATCCTGTCACCACTGAAGTTGTCAGCACATCTTCCACCAGCTAAATGAGACCTGAATTTAGCAGTCTTAATTGCTGTTAATTTTGCTTGGTAATAGTGCATTTGACCGTGGCTCGTAACAGATGAGGTTAGCAGCCCCTGTGTTTCCTGTCCCAAACCATTTTCACCTTGCAGTTCATTGGTTTTGCATCTGCAGTTCCTTTTCAGCAGCATGACCTCTGAGAAAGCCTGCATGTTGTATTTATCTGACAGGTCAATTTAGCTGTACACAGATGGGTTAAGAAGTTATGACTGATTTGACTTTGTTTTGTTTTTTGAATTGTCCTCGGAAATATGGTGGACCACATCAAATAGGGCTTGCTTCAGTTAAGTATATCCCTGAGCAAGCAAACATTTTTTTCATCAGCATTTGGAACCAGAAAGTTCAGTTACTAATTGGTAAATAAAGGGAAGGGGAGGATCTGGCATTTGAATTAGGGCATCACAGGACACGACTGCTCTTCGCAGAACATATGGGCTAGTGAGTACCAGTTCTAAAACAGAGCAAAAAAAGAGTCTAAACAGATTAATTTTGGTTATGTATGTACTCTGTGTCAGTTCCAGGAGCAGGCCTTCCATTCTTCTGTAATTACATGTATTGCCAACAAAAATCTTCACAGTCTTGGTCCACTAAGCCAGTACTACTAAAATAATGTATGTTATCTGTGTTACTGTCAGTCTATGAAACAACCTTTGCTAAATATTAGCATAGGCAAATGAACCCAAACCCATTGGAGAGCTATCACAGAATCTGGAAGGCAGACGTGAGCTTGTGCACTCACTGATGGACACTTTGTGAGAAACCACTTCATTAGCTAAGTAGCTACATCATAGTGAGTAAGTGAAGACTTCTCTAAATCCTTAAAAATACAGCAGCTATCTATTAAAAAGGTAGCTTAATACCTTGTAACACAGAGCTAAGGTTAAAATCATAAATCAGACAACAGCTTGAAGCCACCAAAACCAAATTAATTTTAACTAGGATTTTAAGAAAATATTATCAGTGGGACAAGGAACAATAGGCATCAAAAGCAAAAGTAAAGAGAAGCAAGGCAATAAATGGTCATTCATACAGCTCTGTTTAATCTTTGGTTGGTTTATTTTTTAAAGAATTTGTTACACTTGATTATGGAGCCATGAACTAACTTTCTTCATATTTGTTTGGCAGAAATTCCTCTGACATCACTGAAGCCACCCCTAAATTACAATGTTATAAGGAAGGACCGTGCGTGTGAAACCACACAGAAGGTATTTATTACACCCCTAACACGGGCACTCACCTTGTCAAATGCAGGATATACTGCTCTGATCTCTGTCAGCCAGCCATACGGCATGTGCCCCACAGGATACGTAGCTGTCAGAATTGCCACCGCCTATGAAAAGACAGGGAAACATGAACTTCAAATCTTTGAACATAACAGTTAACTAACATAGGGTGCCATTTGCCACCAATATCACCACATTGACCTTGACACAGTGAGAAACCAGGCAGGCGACTTGGAAGTGCTTTGTTTCAGGAAGACTGTGAGACTGGCCATCACTTGGCCCAGCATTTTAAGCTTATGAAATCTTTCGTGCCGTGAAGCTATGTTACTCAGCTTTGTCGTTTCACCATCACTCTGATACTTTGGGATAATAATTAACTTGAGCTGGTGTGTGCCCCTCAGCCAGCCGAATACCTCCCTCCCACATTGCTCCTGAGTTATTTTACCTACAGATACCCAAGCAGCAGAATGCCTGACAGCTTGTGGTAGCTTTGGATCAGATCTCATAATTTTAATTTATATATATTTTATTTGGTTATTTGTAAGAAAAACAGTTTTAAGTAAGACAGACTACAAAACAGTAGGCTTCAGTGGCTGACTGACTTTGGACATCATACTGACTGCTCTGGGGCAGGGGGCACAAGACAAAAAAAAAACTTCTCCCCACTTCGGTGCTCATCAACGAAAACCAGACAAAAGTAATTCCAGATGACCATTTTTATCATGAGAAACAACTCACTGACTGCAATTTAGAACTAGGCTCTTTTGCACTTTTACAAATACAGTCCAAGAGGTACATCAAAAACATAACCCTCCCCTACATATGCAAGATTTTGCTGATGTTCCTGATATCTGAAGAAAAAGTCCAAATACATGTACTTCATGTGTTTCACGTAGGAAAGGTGTTTAGGGAGCTCTTCCTGCAGCCGCTTGGGAAGCTACTGTCACCCTAAGTTTTCTAGTCCTCAGAGCTGAAGTGTGCATCTGTACTGAGAACTGCCTGACTTTCTTAAATTCCAGAAATCAGTGTGTTTGACTGCCTTTTGTCTGCAGGTTCAGATCTGTTACAATCCACCTAAATTCAAATTTATTTTGCATCTGGCAATGGTAGCATTAAGAAAGACCTTTTTTAACTACTGCTGTCTCTGTTTCACTCCTAAACTTTTGATGTACATTTTCTTGGCTACCTGAGCCCATTTTCCCATTGTAAATGTATTTGCTGTCCTTGCTTGGTTAAAAGATCTGTACAAACACAGGACCATGTAGCAAGCTAATTTGTTCCCTGTCCTGTTTAAAAAGAGGGGGGAAAGTAGTGATATCCACAGAGAGGAAGACAGTGGGATAGATTCTTCCCTGCTAATAATAGCTTTAATAATGCTTAATGTACCTTGAAAAAGTAAGTGGTTCAAAGAAAACAGATTGGAATTTTAAGACAGCACACTTTTTGATTGCCCCCCCACCCCCCATTATTGTATTTTCAGCAGAATTTCCATCTGTATGAAACCTAACTAGGTTAAATCAAATACGGAATATAGAAGATATTTTGCTTATTTTCATGAAGTCCAAAAAGGCTGCAAAGACACAGTAACTCTTAAAGAAAACAACATTTCACTACCACATTTTGTATGCTAGATTCCACTTGGATTAAATTATTCAAGTTTTTAGCAGTGATTTTTCTTCCAGTATTTTTCCTCAATTGGTGGGATCCCAAAATATGTGCATGAAAGCTTTCCTAAATGTCTAGAACATGTATTTGACAGATGAAAAAGTCCCCTATCAAAGCCAATGCCAAAAAAGGTACCCCAGTCACCATAACTGTGCTGGCACTCCAAACCAAAGTAGTGGGAGTTGGCCAATGCAGGTGGATTTGCTGTCCTCATGAACATGCTACAGCCTAGCTCATTACAGGGGCATGCTGCCCACACTGAAGGTTGCTGATATTGAACAGGGAACCTATAAAACTGCTGTGTATACTGATGCCTCAGACACTGATGTTATCTGTGTTGCCAGCACCTCCCTTTTCAGAGGCAATTATTTCAGAGATCAGAGAAAGTTGAAATAAGACCATCACTGTTAGTGTAAACAGGCCAGCAAACCACCGGCTATGACATGTATTTGGAGTCACCCTAATAGCAACAAAATTCAACTGGCTACCCATGAAATGTTATGCATCGAAATTCAAAAGTCTCCAAGAAATACAAAACTGATCTCTGCTAACCCGCTCTGGCTCACTTTGTACTGAGACTGCTATTAACACATAGACTGATCCCTGATTTACACATGTAAAAGCATTAAATTTCCTAAATTCTCTCTTGACAGCTGTTTATTTTCAGTCACTGGCAACTCCTGAGTGAGTGAAATACACAGTATCACGTATGACAAATTAGCAGTGCTGAGAGAATGTTTGTTAGGCATCAGCTGTCTGAATTTTCCTTTCCATTCAGTATCTTAAAGCTTTGTTTTTCTTATAGAAAAAATATGAGAGATTTGCTAATGCCTATGTGGATCTAGACATCCTCCCATCAAAACTGGCAGCAAAGGTGCCCCAGACTTTTCTTAAGAGAACAGGTACACTCACAGTGCGCATTGGTGAAGGCTCTGCATTACCATCAGAAGTCCAGCTCCCATCAGCTGTAGGGGACTATTGGAGTAATCTGAAATTCCTCAAGAGAATCAGGGTGCATTTCACATTCCAACCAGGAGAGATATTTTTTATGTGCTTCCCTATGTCTCTATGCTATTCTGTGTGATGCACTGACTGCTAACAGTAGTTTCACATCTGTTTGCACAGCCATAAATATACATGACAGGAAACAGCAGAACATGGGACTACTGACGACTGGCCTAAAATCTCTGGGATCTGAATGCTCCAGAGCATATGTACCTATATGTAGAGCATGAAAACCTGGGATGCAGGAGCTGTTCAATGAAAAAAAATCTACTGGTCTTGTTGAGGGTGAGGTCCCACTAGGCCTGGCAGAAACGCTTATGGTAAGAGTCCAAGCAGTCTTCTTTTCAAGGATAAAGAGAGCACTAAACAGAAATGTACTTAAGACAACTTTTTCTTCTCAGCACGGCTGAGAAGAGAAATGCAGAGGTAACTCCATGTAAATGATCATTTGCAGTAATGGAGAGCACTGATTTTGCTTACCTCTGTAGCTGCAGAACTGCCACCCAGGTCCCGGGAGACAAAAAGGTTGACAATGGGCCTACTTATTCGCTGAGTTGCCAAAATTAATGCCAAAGGCCACCAGAAACTCAGCATCTTCCTTATTGTAGCCTCTCCCTGCAACACATAGGAACAAATAAAAAAAAAGAAGCGGGTTTGGAAAAAAACATGCAGAACTGAACCAAAAGCACAGAGAAAGGATTTTTGCTTTTCCCGCCCATTGTCAGTTTGGTACATTCATTTCAATAGTTTTCAATATGAGAAGCCTAAAATATTTTCACTGATGTTAGTAATACTGATTCAAAAGAAGCTGTGTCATGGATCTCAATAAATAATGCATAAGGTATCTACCTGCATAATTTGTGCTGGCTACCAGACAAAGATATGTGAAAACCAATATGACAATTGTGGAAGAAGAGGAATTTTGAGACCTTCTTCCCTGTGAAACAAGGTGTCCACTTAGTTCATGCTGTGTTGTCTTACAGCTCAGTACAGAGGCTCAGTACAGAGGTGCTCATTAGACAGCACATCTGTACCACAGGAAGCATTGCCTCATGTGCACTGTTGCTGGAATAGTTTCTACCATGCCTCTTTAAGTGAGAATGTTTTTTTCCTGCAGGCCAGAGAGAGAAGGCCCTTCATGCACAGAGGTTTAATACAGTATTATAACACAAGAAGCAAGTTTAAAATTATTGAATTTGGAAAAGCGCAAAGTATTAAGACATACTCCCATTTCAGGCCCACTTCTGTCAGGAATGACATCATGTATATTCCTGTAGTATCCGAGGCATAACGTGGTACATCGGACAAGTGCTCCCATGTATAAGGACAAGATCGGGATCAAGAGAGGCTCCCTGCACTCCAAGTGACTGTGAAGCAAAATGGCTACAAAAACAACCTGCAGGGCAAACAAAGAAATGATTAGCAATTTGTCTGTGTGTTTCTTTAGGGCCACCATATCTCCTGTCTGACTCCAAGCTACACCCCCCTGCATTTGGTCATACAAATGAGAAGAACAAGAGTTAACATCATACAGAAGCTCTGTTAAACAGTACTTGAAGGTATGGGCAGGTGTCAGGCTAGGAGCCATAAATAGGAGAAGGCTATCACGGAAGTCTGGCAAGGTCTGGCAGCAAGCATGTGGCTGAGCGTCACCCTTCCCAGGAGAATGTGCTATTCCGATACAAACTGAGGCTGCAGACATGCTTCTACGGTCAGCTTCTAAGCCCTACTGTTTTTGTTTGGTTTTTTTTTTTTTTTTGGGGGGGGGGGCGGGGAACAGTGGCAATTAAAAAGCCAAATGCTTTAAAGTAGTCACTTCAGCATTTAGAAGCAGGAAGTCTTAAGTCATTCTAATTTTCTACTTTTTGGAGTGAAATTTCATTATTTCATCATTTTCTCTTCAGCTGAGTGCCACACTGATGTAAATGAAATGGAAACTTTTGGGCTAATGAACAGCTCATAACTCAGTCTCATAAGATTAAATGCTCAGTCCAGAAAATGCAAAGGAATTGATTAATATGATATTATTCTCTTTGTTAAGTACAAAGCTGAAGGCATGCCTGTGAAATTCCTGTCTCTGGATGGGGACACAACTGGGAAGTCCACTGTGTTTGGTGCTGTGAACAGCAGAATCAAGGACAACCCTGCTGGGACATGCTGGCATTTAATTGAGTTAAAAGAAATAAAACACATTGTTCAGAGGCAGGTTCTCTCCTTCATTGCTAGAGCTCGAGAAATACTTCAGAAAAAACACACTATGCAAATGTTTATTAGTCAGGCCACGCTGTTTATGAGGGTTTGCAAAACTGCTCTTTCGAACCCTAGAAAAGAATTGTTTTTCAGTAAACAGAAGCAGTCAGTGACAAAAAGTGTGTATATGAAGCTGCTCAAGGAGAATTAGCTACTGCCTGTGCACCTATTGCTTGTGTAGGGAGCAGATGTAGGTGTAGAGAGTTCTGAGGTATGGAGAGTCACAGCTTTTTGTCTTCTGGATTTGCTCTTGCTCTGTGCAATATTTTGTGGAGAGATGACAGGTGTCTTATTCTTCACAACCCTGGCACCCCACTCACCAACCATTGTGGAAAGGGCACATGTACCACAGCCAAAATAAGAATTTGTTTCTGTATTTAGCTGTATATGACCTGACATGCATCTAGGGTCAGCAAACTTTGTAGGTCACATTAGAACAAGAGCAGATCCTGAGGGTTAAGGTCATTTACAGTAATTGGTATTATCTTTATGGATTTAGTGCAGTATTGTAGGGGGGCACACCTGCCAAACATAGAATAGCAGCTGACTGAATGGTTCAGCCTGGTTTATGGTTTGCTCATATTCAGTGGGAGGAAAATGCTATGGAAAATTGAACTAAGTGCTGTTGACTTCATATTACCTTTGATGTTGTACTGTTATTATCCTCTTTCTTACCCAGTCATTATACCATTCAGCTGGTAATGGGGCAGTACAGCAACTGTTTTACAGGTGCTGGGACTCTCCATTTTGTAATATTTTTATATATGCTTTAAAAAGATGGCTGTATATTGGTTCTCATGCTACAACACTGGCTGTCAGCAACATGTATGAATGTTGTTTTTCAAGTGTGTCTAGTACAAAGGAACAGGATAGTTAACACCTCCCTCACAAATCAAAGTTCCAACAACTTTTGGTCTTCTCTGCATCACCCAGGGGCTATCACCACAGATCCCTTCTGCTGCAGTTCTGAGCCTTCACTTTTTGGACCTGTAACAAGAACTGGCACTCAGAAGATGGCTTACACTACTGCACTTCACTGGATTAGACAGCATGTACAAAACTGACAGGTGAACTAGAGAATCAAGCCTTCACTTCCCCGCCTACAAGCCCCACTTGGGATTTCAGTGCAACTGTGTGAAGCGTAGGGGAGAATGCATAGGGGGTAGAAAGGTCTCTTTCAAAGCACTCCGTCAGCCTCAGGATTGGTAGCAGCCACCAGTCTCTTTGCCTGACCTTTCCTTTTGCCAGATGTACACATGTATATATAACTTATTTCTCAGCCATTCTGAAACAGGGTTGTGGAGGTACTGGAAGACATGGCCCTAGCCCAAACAATCCTGGTTCCCTTCTCCTGACATTGGTTTGGGACTGACTTGATCCAACCAAGTGAGACCAGCCTAAACCACAACTGTCAGCAAACAGCCTCCACACAACAGGGAAACAGCCAGAGAACAGCACACAGGATTACTACCTCTGGCGTGTTGTTCACGGTAGAGAGAGAGAAGGCAGTCTCTGTGCAAGAGAGTTCCTGCTCAGGAAACCGTAATAATGGAAACAGTCACTGCTAAGAGGAGTCATTACCTGAGCTATGACATCTGAGATGGAGGCACATCCCACTAGGAAACTGTACTTGTGTTTCAGCAGAATCCCAGCATGGGTCCATGCCTGAGAAAAGGCAGAGAAGAGTTTGGGAAGTGATTATGATATCTGTGAATGATTTCAGGTCCCAGAATGCTGTTTTCCGGTTGTTACATTGTACACAAGCAACTTATAAAGCTCTTTTCCACCAGCAGTACCTAGTGTGAACCTGGGCAAATGCTAAGCCAGAAATGCAGAGAAAGCACTGCTGCATTCAGTTCCTCACTGCCAGGGCTGACAGGGAGAATCAGAATAATTTTATAGACTGTATAGAAATTTCTGAGCAGATCTAATAAGAAACTGCCCCTTCATAAAACAGATGCTGCACAGGATAGATTATCATACTAAATAATCTGAGGGAAAAAATGTTTATTCTCATTCACCAGTTGGATGCACCTCTGAAGCGTAATATTCACTGGCCCACTGAGTTATACTGAGCCCTGTCTGGAAAAGAAAACCTAATGATCCAACTTCTTTTTATTGTCAACTACTGTTTCAAGCAGACAAAGTGGTAAAGAAAGTGGCAGAGGCATGCCATGAGAAGGTTACCCTTTACCAGTTTTACACAGAAGTAGAGGCGTTAATGAGAGCTGCCATATTTGTATGTTGTGCAGGCCACAACCAGTAAGCCTGGTGATCTGGGAAGCAGCAGCCCACCCCATGTGTGGCTCTCTTGCCCAAGCATTTGAGATATACTGGACTTAGCTGTGCTTGCAAAAACCGATGGTAAAAATATCTTTTCAACAAACTTGCTTTGAGAAAATAGTGAGCTTATTCCCTGTCAGCTCTGCAAGAGATCGGGGAATGCATGGCAAATCCAACCCTTACATTACAAATTGGAATGAGAGGACACATACAGACAACCGGTGCAGCTCATCACAAGACGAACAGTGCTTTCCAGCATGTACATACAGTAACTCCAACAAGGCAGCTGAGGTTTTTTACATTTGTCATGATCTCTGAATGTTCAAAGTCCACCCAGATGCTTTTTCCAGGTAGCAGAAGATGATGTGTCCAGGTATATCCAGAGCTACTGCTTGCGAAGGACACACTTCCCTTCTGCACACCTCCAGTTTCCCACCAGGTAACAGACTTTGTGAACTAATGTCACCAAATTAAAAAAGCCATTAATATTAAAATTCAGTTCTGAATCAGACACTCACCATGGCATCCATAAAAGGGAAGGCAGCAAGATAAAGGAAGGCCCTCCGAGTTTTACTTCCCACTGATTCATCCACATGGTGCAGCTTATTAATAATGTAATACCCCAAATCGCTATATGCTGTAGAGACACAAGAATAGGAATGAATAATAAAGGTTACATATGGACTCTGGGTGAGATACTCAGAAGTACCTGAAAGACTATGATGCCTAGGAGCTCAGACATGCATCCACTTAGCAAACAGCTGCAGGGGCTTCAGGATGTTACAGCCTCACCAGCTGCTGTTTATGACTAAGGAGTGCTCTCCTGGTTCTTCTTCAAGTAACCTTTGGCAGAGGAGTGATAACAAATGGCTGGCTTGGGAGATGGGTAAAGTAAGTGCCACATCTGTTTGCTAAATGAACACACTGGTACTCCAGAAAATCTACTGCTCTTTCATTAACTCAAGGCTCTTTGTTAGAAAAGCTCTTTTCACCAGGCATTGTGTATTTCATGGGATGTAGTACCTCATAAATGCTGTAACCATCTATTGTCACTGCATTCTCGTGACATTACGTGTAAACCTGCCCAAAGCTGTAAAAGGATACTATGAACTGCAAAGGCATGCAACAAATCACACTCATTATGCCTCTCCCTTACTCCGCCTAATGATCACCTCTGCTGGGACCCGTCAGGGCACTGCACTCTTCACTGTACAGTCTCTGGGCAGCCTTGACCAGCCTTAGTTTCCTTCCTTATCTAGAGCTGTCATCTCAGGAGCCACAAGTCAGAAAAGGGCACCTCTGGAAATCAGGGAGTTGCCACTTCTGATCACCAGTATGTTATTTCACCGTCCTGTTTCAATGCAACACAAGAATTTTTAGTGTTGGGCAATACGCCTCTTGCCAGGTCTGTCTTCCAAAGGCATTGGGTTGAAGACAGAACAGACGCAGGGACTCACCACACAGCTCTCTAAAGAACTGCTTACATCTCAGTTAGTACCCATGTTATCCAGCAGTTTTAATAACCCCAGAGTCCTCCCCATGACCAGGAATAACAGAGCTAGCTATGACTGGAGTGTCTGAACTATCGGACTTACATAATATGCACAGTTAAATAATGCAAATAGTTTTTAACCTTTTATGAACTATGGTCTAGACCTGCATATTATTACTTAGTTTCCTCTACCCACTTGTAATAGCTGTTAAAAGAATGATTAGGTTGTAAAGTCAACCTCCCAACACAAGTAATGGCAGAATTACTTGTGCCTGGGGAATCTTATCTCAGTTCTCTTCCACTTGTGTCTTTTCGAAGATAATTATTTCAGATGCAAACATCTATCCAGTTTCCCATTTGCAACAATTCTATTATTGTTGTACAGACCTTCATATAGGATTTTTCAGGAAAATTATCCTTTTCATGCATGCAGGTCACAAAATCGGATTGAAAAATGCTAACACTAGTTGTCCAATTCAATCGTTTTAGCCTAAAACTCTCTGTCATAACTCATAAACAGTGTTTGGAAGCAATTAAAGAGGAGTTTAAGTCATCATTGTTTTGTGATAGCTTAGGGATACAGCAGTGAAATGGTTAACAGGACTGAAAAGACTTTTTCATTCCGAACAAGACAGTGCAAACAAGGTAATAAAATAGAATGAGGTGGTATGACAGCACTGGGAACAGGCATGAGACTCATTCCAGATAACCAGAACTGCCCAAAAGATGCTAAAATGTTAAAGACTCTCCCTTTCCCTATGCTGGTCCCTACCTATGTCTTTCATCTGAGCTATGACTGTTAGACTTGCAGTCTCCCAGCTCACCCAGTAATCCCCAAGTTGCTTAGCCATCCCCCTGAGGCACTCCCAGCCTTGTTTCCTTTTGAAGGGGGTTGGGGAAGAACTTTAAACCAGGACTCCAACCTTTCCTCAGTTCAGGGAGGCCAGTTTAGTTCTTTAAGTGTTCATGTGCTTGTTGCAGTCCAGTCACACAGCAAACACAGCCTCTTTTCATTTTTGCATGAATATCCACACACCAATTTTCCTCAGTATTTTGAAATCTCTCTGTTATGCATGGATTTTTGCATGCTAAGTCCTTGTGGAATGCTGCTTTTAAGGCAGGACAGTACATGGATGTTTCTGAATCGACTTATTTGACTGAAGGAGAAGTTTGGAAGGCATGTGAGGCAAGCTGCCTGTGAGGGTCAGATACATCGAGCTGCCTCTTAAGTTCCATTGAGGTTGCTTTACACTTCTCCTGCACAAAAACTTAAAAACTCCTGCAGGAGACACACCAGCTTCATTCCCCACATGGGGACTGACAGAATCAGGGTCCAGGTGCTGAGGAACCTGCTTCTGTGCAGGGACCTCCACCAGCAGTGCAGTGCTGGGAAGACAGCACGCTGCAGAAGTCACCCTCTGTGCTTTCCATGCACTTCACCTGCTCAGCTTCGCCTACTTTAAGTGAGACTTTTAAAGTGTTTAGAAAGTGAGTAATAAGTAACTTCTTTGGCTCTAAAAGCCATTGAGATGTTTAATTTTTCTTTTTTGTTAAGTTTACTATCACAGAAAAATTCACAGAATCAGAAGGGTCAGAGGCTGAACTACTCTCACTTCTAGGAATAGACAGTTAACCACAGGGTTGTAGTTTATTAGCAGGGCACTCTCAAGGGACTTATACCACCACAGCCCACAGCATCACATTTCTAAGATTTCTAGGGCTATCAGCACTGTGCTCTGTAAGCTTTAAGATCCTCTTTTCTCTCCCCATCCAAAAAAAAAGTCTAACTCACTTTTAACGTGATTTTGATTTTAAAATCATAATGGCTAAGCTTAAAAGCTGGTTTTAGAACAGTCAACTATTCCACACGTCAGTGAAAGCACACAACCACTTTTACTGATGTCCATGAATGTTTCCATCCTCAGAAAGGAAGACACAGCAAGCTGAGATTTACTGAAGGATACACAGGCATGTGTCTCTGAGCTGTGAATAAAGCAAGCGCTGATGCAATTAGAACTTAACCTTGGCCAACCTTACAAAATTATTATGAAGCATGGTACAAAATTAATAACACAGACAACAGAGCTGAAGAGTATTACATGAATCTAAAGCAGATTGGCTCTTCCCATTCCTTATGCATCATTTAAACCAAAACAGAGAAGTTCAACTCCAAGACAAGCTGCCTGTTTGCTCTCCTCTAATATCTCATTTATTTTGATATGTCTATGGATTAGTTTGGCTACAGAATTTAGGCAGGAATTCCTGCTTTTGGCTTTTCCAGTTGAGTTTTAAGACCCAGAAGCTTAAAAAATGACACTGAAAAATGCATACCTAATTGGATCTCCTCTTCCCTACACCGATTTCTCTAATAAGCTAATTGCTACCGCATAAACTTCAGACATTCTTAAAACAAGTGAACACACTCGTAGTGATGCCAACAGTCTCAAACAGATAGCTGTACCACAGTAATTTTGGAGCTGTCTACCACACAGAATGTTATACTTACATCATAAAGAAAACAAAAAAAAACCCCATAGGAAGTGATACCATTTACTTCCAGACACAGAGCTACACATGTCAATATTAACTTTACTGGAGGAAAAAAAAGTCCAGAAATGTTTTTGGGTTAAAGTGTGTTCTTTTTAGATGCATTCCATTATCATACTTCACTGCCAGTTTTAAAAATGAACTTGGAGACTTGAGAAGTAAAAATTCTGCTGCATGTCAGAAAAATGGCTCAAGTGGCCAAAACTGGTGCTGGTCAGGAGTTTGTTCAGCTAAGTGATTTGGGCAGATAGGAAAATGCCAATTTGAAAAAAAAAAAAAAAACAAAACCAAAACCTGAATGGCAAATCTTCATTTGGAAATGGCACAGGGTACACAGATTTTTTTATGTCTTTGATTGTCCTCACTTAAAGCAGAATCAAAAGCCTGTGTCCCCTTTGTGAAAGCCCAGATGATCAGAGCATTTTAGGCTTTGTGATTTTTTTGCTCATAGTAATAAATGAATTTTTAAGAAAACAGCTTAGGAGCATCTCAGTGCAGACTGATTACTGCAGTCATCTTTTTCTGTGCTCAGCTCTAGTTCCAAAATTGCATTAGTTGATTTTCCCAAATCTATCAATGACCATTGGTCTCTGAAATATATTTAGGCAGGCCAACATCTCATAAGTCTCAAAATTAGCCTGTTTTAACTAAAAACAATAATTGCTATCCTAAAATCCACAAATGCTTTGGTCATAGGCCTTCTTCCTTCTTCCTTTGCCCTGAATATCTTGCTGATAAGATACCGACTCTGTTGTGGGAGGAGGGCTGGGGCAGCTGGAAGCATATTACTGCTTTCGCAATGGCCATCTGAAGATGCTGAAGTAGGATGCATTTTTAATGAATAACATTTTATCATCTTTCAGAAAGAAAAAAAAAAAAGCAAGCCTGGATTATATTATGATTTGTGTTCCTGTGCTATCATCGTTTTCCAGGGCAAAATGTTTAGTAAGGGCCAGTACAGTGGGCACGTCGGAACAAGACTGACTGAAAAAAATAGCTCAGGTTGTCATAATCTGCTCTGTAACTCCTAGTCTCTAGAAAATTCCAGTAGTGTTACACTGGAAGTGGTGGGATTACACCTATGTCTCACTTCTTATGCACGTCTTTCATGGACATGCAGTGACCACGCATGTGGGAAGTTCAAAAGAATCAGTGGAATCACTAGCAACTGCTGAAGTGTTCCCCTGTGCAGTCTGTGCAGGGAGTGGCCCATGCCCGCTAGCCTGTCAGTAATAAATTGGCACAAAACAAATCACTTGCATGTCTTGACTATCCAGTCTGCTGTAGGTTTGCCTGATTACTAAAGTTCCAACCTTTTTTTCCTGGTGATGACAAATGATCCATCATGTAGTTTTTAATCAGGTGAAATGGGCACCAGTTAAGGATGTCTACTTAAGCAAAGAGGATGTTTCCCCAAAGTAGCTTCTCCCTTGTCATTTACAGAACCTCAGAGAGCTGTGGAAAGTAATATTAATATGCAAAAGGAAATAAATTTTCTCAGTACACTATTTCTCTGTAAACTAGTGAAAGGCAGAACGATGCTGCTTTATTGCCAAAGAAAACGTGCATGTCTTTCATGACACTGGCATTAAAAGGACCCACTTAGTATGGGGGGCTTACCAGCAACACCATGAAATGCATTATGTTAGCATAATGCTATATAAATGAATTCTCTCCTCTGTCAAGCTGGAAATTTAGTAAGATGTCAAAAATATGCACAGACAGGCTTAGGCTTCTGAATCACTTCTCTTACAGCCCAATATTCCTGCCAAAAGCCAATCTCTGAAATAATGAGACATTTTAGACCCTGGCTACATAGCGAACTTCCCACCAGGAAACCCTAACTGGTGGCAGTAGCTGTCCCCAAAATAGCACAAGGGAAGGAAGGCAGCATACTATATTCTATTCCCAGGTCACAACTGAAACAGCAAATCCAGGAATACTGTACTGACCAAACTTTGCAGCAGCATTATAAGTGGGATGAGAATATGCTTTCAAATTCCTTTGGTCAAGGTCAACTTGTTTCTTGGTTCTTACTGCTACCTGTACAGGGGAGTGATAGGAACTGTTGGTGAGGACTATGCGGACGTTCATGGGAATGTTTTGAGGTGATGACTTAGGGACCCAGAGCTTGCAACTTTGAGTTCGAGTGGTTTGGCTCAGCCAGTCACTCCACAGAGGACTGCGTTAGCTCAGTGGGGAAGCAGTAGTGGGGAGGTGGTGCTGAAGCAATGAAGCATGAGTCAGGTGGGTGAAATGGTCTGTTTTGATATTTTAAATAAGTAGAGGCTGCTGTTTGTGAGAATCTGTCTGTGCAGACTGCAAAAAGTCTCTATCACAGTTGGAAATGTGGTGATTCACTGTGGTCACTGTTTCTGCCACCACTTGTTTTCTTCCTTCTGACTTTCAGTACTCCTCCTTATTTCATTGGGCTTTTTGTTCCCTGTTCCTTCCTGGGCTTCGACAGTCCATGGCAGACAGTCATGTCATCTTCCTTAGCCCCATACACATGGCATGTGGAAGAAATTCAGTCCCTTGAGTGCTGTTTGTTTCTCTGTTTCATTTGCCGAGCATCAGTAACCTGTATTTGTGTCTCCTGTAGACAGCTTGTGATAGGCTTGCAGCTGCTGGGGAGTAGTTGCAGGTCCTAGGAGGCTGCCTGTCTGTCACTGGAGTCCTTCTCTTCCTCCGACTAGGCAGGTTGTGCATCTGTGGGTCAGAGAAGAATAATCAGAATTTGAAACAGGTTCAAAGGAAACTTGGAACATAAAACTTGGCAACATCACCCAGGCAATTGGTGCTAGAATTTGACTAACTCCATTCTCTCGGGCGCTCTGCCAGTCTCTGCTGTGGCCCTTGCATATTTTCAGGCACAGACAAGTTAAAATACTAAAAAATATTTTGCAGTCTGCCACGATAAGCAGCTGAAAGATTGTGTGAAGCCCTTTAATTCAGGACTTTAAAGCATGGTAAGTACAGCCTTCTTTTTTCTTTTTTTTCCAATATCTGTAGAGAGGGCATTTCAGAGGTTCTGAACTCAGCAGGGCTCTACTTCCAGGTAAAGGTAAGAAACTTATCTGGCATGTTTTCCAATGGTTGCCCCAAACACCTCCCTTCAATAAGAAGTCCCGCATGGAAAATCCATGCCTTTTACCTGGAAATTTGACAGTTATACTTTAAATTTTCTTAAAATCTATCATAGCTTAAAATAAAATGTTGGATAACTAGAAAATATTTCTTTATCCAGCTGGCAAAGCCAAAAACTTTGACCAGCACTGGCAGGAAAACAAGTGAGCAACTAGAAGAGCAGCTCTGGGGGCTGAAGAAACATTCCAAGCAAAGAAATATGAGAGCCAAACATACAAATGTCCCAAAGATTATAACACTGACTCAATAAAGCAGCCTCAGCTGTAAACATACTGAGGAAGTGACCAATCAATACCAGTGAATTAAATTAACTTGAATGCGTAGATTCGGCTTATAAAATTAGCAACGGCTTATCCCTGGCACAGAGTTGCCGTGGCTAGTGAGCTGTTACTGTAAGCATTTATTATGACTGTAACATGGAGTAAAGGGAAACAGCACAGGGCTGCCCTATCAGTGGTGGAATAAGAGACATGATGGTCTACCAAACTGGAGTACTTGGGAGGCACATAAAGCTGGTGAATATAGCTGGCAGCCTGTTAAAGGATAAGAGCAGAGGGCATTCATATTTACCAGACGGCTCTTCTATCTACTTGGGCAGAAACTGAAATAGTCTATTCTGTTCTATTCTATTCTATAAGCTAATCGGCAGCACGTGCTGCTCTTGAGGTACCAAGAGCTTGATAATGAATGGTGCCTCACTTCCAGGCCACTCTGTAATTTCACAGCAATTCTGGATATTGCCATCACACTTGCATTTCCCATCTTTCTGCGACGGAATGGCCCCCTACTGCTGATCATCCAACTCAACCCTACTGCCTGTCAACCAACACATGCCTCCACAGGCTGTTGCATTACCTCCCTCCTCCCATCCCTCAGAGCTCCCAGGTTTTAGGACTTTACCTGTTGAATGCAATGCACTCTCTGCTTCTTCCTCCAGCATCTCCTGTTCCTCGTTGCTGAGGTCCAGAGGTTTCGGCTCTGGAGAATGAGCCAGAAGGTGCAGAGAATCTGGTGCAGTTCTTGGAGAGGATGAAGTTGAAGTCTTCCAGGTCACACGGCTTTTTATTGCTGTGGCTGATACTGGGGTTGATATCCCATTTCTCCAGGCTCTCAGAAACTGGCAAATCCTGTGGCTGTCTTACTTTCTATGTTCAGTTCGTATCTGCTTGTGTATTTTCTTTCTTTCGGAGTACACTCGGGGAGCTGGCCTCAGTTGGGCAAAAAGTGCTCTTAATAACTACTTCTTCTCTTACAGATTAATTATTCAACAGAAGTGGATGATGACTAGCACTAGTAGAGAGTAATACCTGATATTTTAATGAGGATGCTGGTATCTACTTGCTTAGTTTTGTACTATGAGATAAGTAGCAAAGGAATAGGTACAGAGGGAGTACACTGACAATGTCACCAAGGTCTAACAAACAGCCCTACTAAGCGCAGCTTGAAGTCCTGCTAAACCCATTCAGGCAGATACTGCTAGCTGATCATCACTACCTAATGGTAAGACTGAGCTATCAGCTTCATGCAACCTGTCAACCTTGCCAAAGTTTTGCTCACACACCTGACTAAAAGAGATAAGCAGCAGGTTTTGCTGCCAGGCAGGAGAGGACTGTGGGGGTGCAATCTGCCACTTAACAACCTGTTTAAAAAGTCATAAAAATTGCGTGGATGGGCATGATACCAGCCCAAGAGATTTAATCTCTTTTGCATCTCCTGTTGCACTTATAAATGAAATCTTAAGCTTACAGATTAATCTGTTTGAAGAACAGGTGAGGTAAGCAAATTAAAAGACATATTAATTAGACGTGAAGTGACCTTACCTATTAAGGTATGAAATACAGCAGCTACAGCGCCAGCCACTACCATGCACAGAACTGCTTTGGTCCTGTCCCTCTTGCTGTTAACAAACACCAGACCTACATTTTTGAAGTCACTCATCGGACCCGTGAAGAACTTCATCAGGGAGTATGCCAG
Source organism: Sula dactylatra (assembly GCA_013389905.1). Taxonomy (NCBI): domain Eukaryota; kingdom Metazoa; phylum Chordata; class Aves; order Suliformes; family Sulidae; genus Sula; species Sula dactylatra. The sequence goes on along the minus strand of WEKW01024646.1, from coordinate 95,180 downwards.
CCCATAGCTGGCCAGCATTTCCACAGCATCTTCCTTGACAGCAGCGATGCCCCTATTCAAGGCCTGTTGAAACACAGAAAAAACAAATAATGTAGCACATGTGGAAGTGTACCAAAACCAATCTTCTGCAGCCGGTTTCTGAAGGAACAAACAAGTTCAGCTCTCATTGTTTTCACCCCAAGTTGGACCTTATTTCTCTGGGTTCAGCAGCAGTAACTTGTGACATAGGCAACTTCATAATTTCATATGGACAGTAAATTCAAGTTAAGTCGACTTGAAGATAAGGTAAACACCTATTTCTAAAGTACATAATGGAACTCCTGCTACACCAGAAGTCAGTTGCTTTCCTTTTTAGAGTAATTTTATGACCTGCTAATAATCATGGATGATACAAGACCATTTAAATGCTGCTTTGAGGCCTCAGCCCTGAATTGAGCAAAGCACAGTCCTTGCAGGCCATCTTTACAGGTAAAAACTCTGATATTATAATATGCTGAAATTTCAGGAGCTCAAACTTTTTTTCAGTGCAATGAGCTTTTCTCTACATTCCATGTAATTGTTGTGAATAGCTGATACTATCCTATGATGTTTATTATGAAACTATGCCAAATATGCACGTGACTAAACATAACTGTTCTCCTTTCATGTATTTCATAAGGTTCTGGTCCTATATTAATTTGTGTCTCCTTGTAGCATATTTAAAAAGAAATACAGCACATGTATTTGAGGTTCAACTAACCTAATTCATTCTAGGTCCGTATTTAGGAAATGTCTGCCAATGAATCACTGCGAATCAGATGGATTATCTTTATAACTAAGGTGATCCATAGAAAAAAATGTGTAACATTGCTTCAGATTCCAGCTTGCACCACAGTGTTTCTAAAATATTGAATAAAAATGACAGAATGATAAACTTTATCTGCAGTGTGACAGCATCAATCATCTGGTACACCCAGCAAACTGTTAAAACAAGATTAGATTCAAAAAGCGTGAAGGATGAAATACAACTTGTTTTCACAAGTATTTAACTCCTATGGGTTACAGCTGATGTGTGCTGACAGGGCCATGGCAATGAGGCCAACCAGGAACATCTCGCCAACCCACCCTCCAAATCTCAGTCTATCCACTTACACAGCAGATCTAATACCGCTTTTCTGAATGAACAAACCAGGCAGAGTATCGTCAGGTAATCGTGGTGAAGTCCTTCCACTTCAAATGCAAGCACAGTCTTTTTGTTGCAGTCTTTTGATTTTTTTTCCCTTCCAAAGACCATATAAGCAAGCAACTCCCATTGACTTCGAAAGAAACTGCATCCCCATAGCAGAAATGAGCATTTTTCCTATTGTTCTTTTCTACTCTTTCTGTGAGACATGCTTAATTTTTGAAGCTGCACTGTCAAAATAGCAAAAAGCCAACTTCTCCAACCTCGATATCTGACAAATCTCTCTCTCTCACAACATGCTCTGACCTGAACACCTGAGGCTCCAAAGGTTTTCATCTGTCTTGCTCCAGTTTGTCCCTTCCTGAAAATACCATGTGTTAGATATGGAATATCTGCAGCTGCTATATACATCCTCTTCTGGGGTATAGATAATTCCATCTATTGCATCGACAAGAGTTCAAATTATATTTAATCTGCAGATGCCAAAACCAGTAGTGGGTGCATAAAACTGTACTCTAACAACTTGTGGAAAAGACTGTGGCCTCTGAAATGAATCGTCGAGCTTAGCTGTCTTTTGTGATAATGCTTGTGACGATGTTGTAATCAATACCAAGGTGTATACAGAGTCATAATCTTTTCATTTATACTTCCTAAAGATGCTGAATCTTATTGCTGCTGACAGGCAAATAGCCTTAGATTATGCCATACAGAGGGTTCCTTGACCATGGCTTTTCCCCCCCTCTTTTCTTTTGTCAATGCTTAAATATTTCTGGCAGCTTCAATTTAAAGAGGAACAGCTAACCAATTTCAGGTAGTCTAGTTCAAAAGCTTCTCATCACATGTAAACAGCTGAATCATTTCCAGCCCAGTTTCCCAAGCACAAATGCTTCCTTCCTGGTTTGGACAAATACTGAATACCAGAGTCTGCAGAGGATGGTAATCCACTTCTGACAAGGTCCCTGGGATAAACGTGACTTGAAGAAATCACATTCTGTCAAGAGGCACAGCATTACGATCCCTCTGCAGAGAGACAAATCTTTGCCATGCACAGTCCTCAAGCCAGTGAAACTAGCTCCGTGTGACCTTGGCCCCGAGGTAACTAAGTCTTCCAGCTGAGTACGACAGACAGAAGGACTTGAGCACTCCTCTTTCTCTCCCTCTCTGATTTTACAGACTAAACTCTGATCTCTTTTGTATGAAGAAATGTCAGCCAAGTAGGTACTCCTGAGTAATTTTCCCCAGAGACACACTGTGTACCAGGTAAGGTAAACTCGCAGAATCCAAAAGGGACTTTTGTAAGAGGTATGTTGCCATTAATTTATGCTCCTGTGGAACAGTTGGCTGACATGATGAAATACTCTAGAGGTTAGCTCTGAAAAAGCAATCCTCCTAAATGCTTCTTTGGAAAGATCCTTAGGAAATGAACAGTCAGTAGGGCTGTGTACAGATTGTTTAGCTTCTGTAGCTTTCTTTTTCCTTTTTTACTTTAAGATGACAATGCAAAAGGTTCTTCATCCTCAACTTCCAAACACTACAAGAGAACTAGTGTAGCTTTTCTACCCCATGTACCTTAGACTATTTTCACTACCGAAGCTGCTGATGTCATATTTCATATCCTTAAATCCACAATAAATCCCAATGAAAGACACAGGCACCTGATATATCATGGCATGCCAGCCATGCAGTTGGTAATCCCCCAGTCTAATTTCCTGTTAGTTTTCCAATTACATCTCTCATAAAGGAAGAAAACCAGGACAAGGTTTTCATTTTTTTATCTGACTCTATTTTATACACTTTTTGTGTGAACAAAGATCAATAAAAAAACTTAATCAGTGGCATCTGTATTCCATGTTCGTTTCACACACAAAAGATTTGTGTAGCTTGTCAACGAAATCACACAGAACTAGGTAGTAGTAATAATAATGACAATATGAGAAGTTAGCTTGATCATACATATCACAGATGCCACCCTATTTTCAGCCGGCTTATTCACACCAAATTGAAGGGAGAACTAGGAAATCCAGATGCTGGAAGAAAGGCTATTGGTGATGGCACCTTCTCCTGAGTTTTTAATGAACAGGTAGCCTAATATGGTAGTAGGTGAAAATGTCATATAAATCGCTATTCATCAAACAAGACTGAAACAAAGCCACTGGCATTGCTGACCCTCCTTTAGAAATAACAGAAAAAAACACACAATACTTCCAGGCTGAGCATGATCTGGTAGGTACATGAACATGTTAGTTAAAGCATGTCACATTCCTAAAACACTTCTCAAAAAGCCAGGCACAAAGATTTACAGCTACTTCTATGCAATGTCTCCTATAACACATTATGTTATCACTAGAAGGATGAAATCTTTACTACAGGACCTGGTAACAAACCCTTGAGCTTTTTTTTATAAATAATCGTATGCTGTCTCTAATGTTCACTAAAATCAGAGAGGACCACCATTTTTAAATACCCGTCCAAAAGATTCAAGCCAGAGGAATACCAAATAATACACTTAATGACATTTCAAGCCAGTAACAACATCTTTACAGCTGAGTACTGCAGCTAGCTTTATCCTCTCAGAAGGAACATATGAGACCTATATCAAATTTCGAGGACATGCATAATGGATGAATCCAACAAACTTCTGCATGCAAAGGCAGTGATTTTATAAAAACTAACAGCTATGAGGAAAATGTCAAGGGTCTAGCTTGTCCAATTTTGCATGAGCTTTCACCACTATTCACTAATTTTGTCAGAAATGGTTTGGTTCCGATCTACAGCTACACAACTCCGTTGCCAAAAATTTGAAGTCCATCTCTTAAGCTGGTCTGATGATAGAGTCTGATCATTTCTCACATGATCCTCCCCTCCCACAGACTACTGGATGACTGACATTTTATTTCGTATTGGATTAGACATATAAAAGGATAAAAAAACACTGAGAAAGCCATACCTATTGTATAAGTTTTCTTCTGCTTTTAAAAATGTTTTATTACCTATGTACTGTATCAAATTTCAATAGTCTAACTAGAAGGGCAGGTTTTCTACTTCATTTGAAGTTAATTATTGGCTATGCAGTCAATACTTGATCAGTGCGTGTGTTACAAAGAAGAGCAAGTAAAATCCAAGAAATGTAATTCTTGTCAGTCCTCAATTTTGCTTATCCTGGAAAAGCAGACTGTGACCTAGTGCAAGCTGGCACGTTCCTATGGCTTCTTCAGTTCGAAGCTGGTTTTCTGCCTGAGCTGTTTTCAAGTCTGTTCCAGCTAGTTATCTACCTAAGGGTGACATCAAAAACCTGCTCAATTTGGCAGTAACTTGGCCAAATGTATGTTTCGTTCAGTGAACATTTGTAAGATGATCCCCCTCCCCCTTCATCTTTCTTCCTACCTGCCCTCCCCTAAGAAAATGGAAGAGAGCCAAAGTATCCAGTTAAAGAGCAAGCTGACGTAGGGGACAGTCTTCCTCCTGTGTCAAATAATCTCTCTCCTGATGATTGTTGGCTGAGTTTTCATTTACTAAGTCCTGTCACATTGAAATCTTCAGCATCAAATGTACCAGCTGGCTCTGGCTGTTCTGCCTCCTCCTGTCATTAAGTGCACTGCCAGAAGGACACCTACAGATCCGATGCTCTATACACATGGTATAATCAGACCACTGTGTCGGTGCTACCTGAGTGTTATCCCATCCGCATCTCTGCTTCTGGCTGGATTTCTCGTAGAGGCAGGAGTCACTGGTAAGCAGTTTGAGGGAAATAGCTAGTGCTCTGTGTAAGACTAACATGGACGTAGACAAAGAAGTGGGAGAAAATGGGGTAAAAATAGCATGCACACATTTATTCTGGCTCAAGAAGATTGCCCAAACATAGTGTATGAAGAGAGAGCCCTGACAGGGTAGAGGGAATCTGACCTTGTAGCTTGAAAATGATGGCTGAGGAGTGTTCATTGGTTTGGGCATTTTTTTTTATTTGAGGTTTTTTGTTTTGCAATGCTTTTACCCTAATTCAGTATGTCTAATTTTGGGTCAGCATCTGTTGTAGATCATGAGTTGGATGACTGAAATACCATCTGAGGTCAATTCCTGTTAGCCCACTATTAAAATACTTGAGTTCCCCCCTGATCCCTGATTAAAGGTGGCCCTAAGACAACAGCTAGTCACCCCTGTCCACAGCGCTGCAAGTGCTGACATCAGTTCAACCCACTGAAATAATCCCAGTCCCCAGCAAGAGATGGCAGCCCTGACCCCCGGTCTGAAGGAAGAAGAGATACGCATCCCGAGAGGGGGACACCTAGACACCTTTGTGGTATTGTCTGAAGAGCATTAGGACTGCCCTGAAAATGAGAGCTGAAGTTCTTCAGTCTCCTGCTGCTTCCTAATTCAAAAGAAACTGTAAATTCAGGGCAGGTGTCACAGCTTTATCTTAAAAAAAATGTTAGTGTACTGAAATGTCAATCAATTTTACTCTGCTTAGTAAGGAGAACATGGCCTACAAGAAAGCCCATATACCTTGTGAAACAAAAACCAAGCCATGAAGACTAGAATGCAATCAGTAACAATTTTTCCCCATTCACCTTCCTGAGCAGCAATGAACACTTTTGCATGATTCCTACTCTTATCTGAAATGCCTGCTACTCTGTGACCATGATCAGGCTCTCCATTTTACATGATGACACTATCCACTCACTATACAATGTTAAGGCTGTATGAAAGTGTGTCCTGGGAGAAGTTTAAATAATAAAGACTCTAAATCCAAAATAACATAATTTTTGAGCACTTGCAGCTTTCACCTGACCTGGGATACACCAAGGAACAAAGCTTTTTAACAGGCACAGCCAGGAGGTGTAAGAATAACTAGGGCAGCAGTGGCAACAGGGAAGTCAGTGAAAATGGAAAGTCCTTCTCGTTGCAAGAACTAATGCAGAGGAGGACGTGTTGGGGAGCTGGAAGAGTAGCTACGGCACACTACCCTAGGGCACCTACTGCCTGTGTATACATTCATGAACAACAACCAGCAAAACAAGGCAGAGAATAATAAAAAAACCACAGGAGACTGCAGAAGGTAATGGCACAGGACCACAGGAAAGAAACCAGACTCAGTGAAGCCAAAACGTGCCTCGTTCAAAACTACATTTGACAAAGTGCCAGAATATTTACACAGGGAGCAATCTTGGAGGGGTGAATCAGCTGCTGCAGATGGTTGCCTCCCCACGGGATGTGGAGAACAGTGGTCCTGAAGCCAACAGAGCCATGAGTCATGATGGTGGGAAGCCCTTCAGGACATATTCCCCAGGTAGTGTCTGTTGAACGGGGACGGCCGACACCTGTATGAAAGAGACCTAAACCACTGCCATTTCCACTGACAGCTGTGAAGAAACCCACCCCCTGAGGTGAGACCACAACCATTAACTTTTCCTGGCCTTTTTTAGCCAAGCAGTGCTTGTCAGGGCACAGGACAGAAGCAAAATCAACATGTCAGAGATATTTCCCTGCATTATGACTTCCCTGGTATTCTCTGATGCTAATCAATTGTCCAAAATGTATTTAAGGTGAAACTCGCAAGGAAATGCTTTGCTCTCAAAGCAGTATGTGAGCTTTTCATTCAGGTTTCCTTGGTGCTCATCCACAAACGTGAGAAGCATTTGTGTTTATGTTACGGAAGTATGGCTAACCCCAGGTTGAGGTTATTTGTCTTTGGATCTTCTTCACGTGGATGCCAGAGACTAATTTTCTTTCAAAAGCTATTTCTGTTTCTAAGTCTATGAATATAGACAAATAAAATTGAGACATAAATTGAGACACATAAAACTAGGAGAAGGTCGGCTCCCTGTCTCTTCAAAATGCCCTGTGGAATAGCTATCATTTCTTCACCAAATTCCATTTTGATTACTTTTAAGTGCTAGAAAACACTGGGGAGGATACAAATGCATATCACATGTACCGACACACAAAGAATATTTGCCTTAACCACAAGTGATACAGTATCTGCAGCAGTGCTCCTTCTTTTAATTTCTCACAGAAACACTGTTCTCCTCCTCACATTATAGCCCCAAAGTAAAAAGTAAGCTGATTTACTATCAGTTGTGTATTTCATAAAATCACATTTTCTCATGTTTATAAATTAAATCTCTGCGAGGACTGTTATAAGACTTGTTTGTATGCACACAGCAAATTTAATCTACACAGGTCCCATACCTGTCAGTCTCTCACAACTCTGACATACTGCCTTTTTATTAACACTAACTCGGTCTCTGCTGAAATACTCACTCCTTGTGTCTCTCCTCTCCTGAAATGGAGATTGCCACCTCCTCCATGACCACACCTTCTCACTAGGCTCCAAAGCACACAGACAGGTTCAGGTTGGAAGGTGCCCTTGGGGGCCAGTTTAGAGTGCTGACCTGGGCTGAACGTCTGGGAGATGTTGTGGAGGAGATCCCACAGCTTCCCTGGGCAGCCACCTTGAGAGGCCACCCTCACTCTGAACCTTAACGTGTAACCAGAACTGGCATCTGAAGATCCATGGCCATCTCCCTTGTGTGTTAAAACACACTGTCCTGCCAGCGAAGGGCACGCATCTAGCATTGGCCCAAATTTCCATTTCCCACGTTTCCCCTTCCTTTCCCAAAGGCTCTTTGGCTTCATCGCTCTGTACCACTCCTCCTCGCTGCTGTCTTCCGCCAAAGATCTTGTCCTTGACAATAACTCATGTAAATTTTCACCTCATGGCAAGAAATTATTTAGCTCCACTTGCCTCCCAATTTTCACCCTTCCTACTCTGCTGTTTTTGGCTTTTTCGTAGATGTAACTTACTGTACAGTAGAACAGTGTTTTTCAGTAATTTAATGCTGTATTTGTTTCTTTTTTATTTCTAAGTCCATGCATTACATATGAAGCTAGGCTTTTGCCTCCTCATTGTTTCACATATGGTAAGTAGTTCTCTTAAGAGGTACTTTTTCACATAAGATTACCTGACACTCGCAATTACAAGAGCCTGTATCTAGTGCAAGTCCATTTTTTCCCTTCAAAAAAAAAAGAAATCAGTGTAGGCAAAGACCCCAATTTATAAAAAAAAAAAAAATCCAAGCAAGTGTTTAACATATCTGCAAAAATACTTTTGCCAATTGGAAGAATAAGGAAAAGCAGTGAGGTTTGTCCCTGGCTTTGTAGATTTTTAACCATTTTCCTTAAACTTTTCTCATTTAAAAAATCTTAACACATGCAGAATTTGGTGAAAATTTCTGAAATTTGGCAGAGGCTATCAAAAGTGCCTTTAAAACAGACCAAAACTTGGCCAAGCACCTGCAAACTCTGAGTTGCACAGGTTCGGTAGAACTTGTTAAACTACTTTAACTGCACAGAAATCTTGTCTATATTTCAGCTGTGCTGAGTGTGCTCCTGGGCATTAAGCTTAGAGCAGTGAAGGTCAAGAACCACACAGCAGAGACTGCATAGGTTCAAGTCCTTAAGGTACCAGGAGACAAGGAAACACCACCTGTATCATTAGCTCAAAGCAAAATGGAAAGCACTTCTCTTTCCATAGACTGAAAATGCAGTACCCTAAAAAGACTTCTTTCTCTCAGGAATTATGTAGTGGTTTATTCTCCTATCTTGGCTCTTGCAGAAAATACCTTGGAGGCCAGATCTGTATAATTTGCTTTTATTGCTTCAGCTCTCTTATTTCTGTACACTTCCCACTCTTTGTTAGTGATGAAGAACCCATGTCCTCCTACTTGGAAGACTAATAATTGGCATTTCCTCTCTGTTCTCTTTCCACATGGATTTTAAGGGATGTAATAATCATACCCAGCAAACTGTGAGAGCCAACAATCAAATTTGAGGCTGTCAATACTGCAGCAAAATATTTTAGTATCATCACACATACTATCCTACCACTTCATGGCTGCTCTAGATATTACCCTACTGCTGCTATTGTTTAGAGTGACTCATTTTGTCACAGTCAGAACTGGTAGTCAGCTGGGAGGGGTGGGTTCCTTCATTGCTGTATGGCCATGCAAACAGGCATTTGGGGTTTGGTGTAACAAAGAAGTGGAAGTCTCCCAAGATGGATGTCCTGTGAGGGAAACCTTCTGTTAAATTAGCAGCTGAACCCTTTGGGAAATAAGCCCTTGAGACACTTAGTTCAGTGGTAGATGTCCAGGCTGTTTTGATTGCAGAAGATGGTGAAGTTCAGCCTCAGTGACAATGTGCAGCATGGGACCAAAACAGTTTCGGATAACGGGGTTGTAAGGGAAGACACTCACTCTGAAAAAATAATTTTTTTCCTTAAATCACTTTCAGATGTGAGTAAAGCACAAGTTAGTTACTCAAAAGTTGAAAATGTCAGAATTATGGGGGGCTACCTTTTGGTGTCTGCCCCTTGCTCCCTCCCCCAGTGTGGTTGAAATTCATCAGTAGCCAGGAACAGACCGAAGTAAGTGTAACTTGCAAACTACAAGCCCTCTGTTGTCAGTGGAGCTCCCATAGTCATTCAGAGATCCCTGAAAGTGTCATCACACACGTTTGCTAGGCAAAAAATGTAAAGCGACTGAGTCTCTGCCATTTAATGAGCATTACTTGTACATGATGAAAGGCTAAAGCAAACTGAAACAAGTGTCTGCACGTTTTCTTCATTCAGCCTGGGTAAATGTTCTCTCTCTCTCACTGCAGACAGGAGGTAAGTACCCTGCTGAGCAAATGCACAAAATTCTTCACTTGTAATATGGCTGGGCTTAGGAAGAAGAAAGGCAAATAATTGCAGTTTGGTCTTTCATCCTCCTCGGTACTGCATTATGTCAAAAAAACCCAAAACAAAACAAAGAACAATCTATAAAGTACATGTCAAAGCTACTATGATTACAAAAAATACACATAACCATCAAATAAGGCTTCTGTGCCTGTCTCGAGAAGTGAGAGCTTGCCCAGCTGTTCTGAACATGTAGTACAGCCCTACCTTTATGTGTACTTATTGCACTATGCAATTATCTGCTGTCCATTATCTCACTCTTAAAGCATTTACCTCCCCATGTGGCACAGCACGGACTTGTTACTTATGTTCTAGGGCTCTGCCCAACTTCAGCCGAGCAGAACATATTTGAGGTCTGTGATTTTCATCAGCTGTTGTGTCAGGAGCAGGGAGCACGGCTGGTTAAGGTCTGTCATTAAGCAGCTGTTCCCTCCAGCATGCTGCCGGCTAAGCAAAGCACAGTGTGGGCTACACAAAGCAGAGTTTGTTAGGTGTAAGTGCCTGTGACTGCAAGTGTAGAGCTGCCAGATTAGCTCATGTCTTAATTGCTTAGGAGCGACAAATAGAGGGCACCCAGATCACCAACCTAAATACAAACTCGGTGTTTCGGCTGCTGGAAACACCCATCGTAAACAAAGTCCATAACATTGGTAAGAAAACCTTTCATTTATACCTGTTTTTCTTTCCCTTCCATTCTTTTTCTTTGTACCAGCTTTATTAGGATGAGATTAAAGTTATTCAGTCAAACTGGAGACAAACTGTGGATAGTGCCAGTGATTTCTCTAGGGTTGGTGACTTTATTGCAAAACACACTTTGAAGTACTTCCAGTTATTACAGCACTTTCCAATACTCCAGTACCTGCAGAAAGCAAGTCTCACTAAATGGGTAATTCTGCCCCTAGATTTTGATCTAATATACCTGTTTAAAATAAATGGGAAGTGGGTGTGGAGGAAGACAGAATGGAGAATGGGTAGACTTTCTCCTAAGTACATTTTTTCTCTCAGAAAATCCAATCTTCTATGCCCCCAGCCTAAGTTCTGAGAACCTTGAACTCCTCTCCTGATTCTTGCAGGTGGTGTTGACAGGACTGGCTAACATTTCCTTTGAAAAATAGCTTGACTGGTTCTCTCGGTATCCAATGACATGAAGTCAACAAGTCAACTGACAATGAAATTACTGCACATGGGTTTTTCCAGGCGGTGAGTGTGTGGAGCACAGATAACTAGTAAGTTTCTCTTGAAATCATGCACTCTTTTGAAACCCCCTACCTTTCACAGGGGGAAGCACAGCAATACTCCTACACAAGGAAGGCTGAAAATACCCTCTCTAACCCAGCAGAGCGGGAGGCCATGGGAGAACCTCATTACTGTTCCTTGTGTGGTCTCATGGCAGCTGGGAGCCCAATTGCTGCTGTTACAATAAACGGCTTTCCATGGTAATGGAAATACTGGTACAATACCAATTGATCTGAAATGCAGTCAGACTAGATACTCTCTGTCCTTACTGGATTCAATAATAAAGAGGAGAACTGGAAAATATATCAATGTTTCAAGCTCTTCCTCTGTACCTCCTGGGAACACATAAGTTACAGAGGGAGACAAAAAAGCATTCTTTCTGAATATACTGGAACAGACAAACCCTAGAGCCAGGGGTTCGCTGGAGAAACTTCTAAATGCCTGGCAATAATGCATCCTGTTACACCTTCACCAAATCCTTGGCTAATATTTTTACTAAGAATTCCTTAAGCGGTACCTAAGCAGCCTTCTCCTCAGTGAAGAAGAGACTTGGAAACACTCATGGAGTTGTAGCAAGCCTTGTAACTTTTATTTCTATGTGTCTGCCAGGGGTGAGTCTTAACCAGGAGTGCAGTCACAAGAGACTTTGTGGATGTTCTTCATTATGCCAAATGTGTGGTACAATTTGATGCTTAATCTAATTTCAGAGATGTCTACCCCTGGGTTCACAAAATCCAAATTAAAAAAAAAATTTTTTAAATCTCTTCCAGCTGAAGAGGTGATCAGACACACAGTGGATGGGTTCCTCCACTAACTGAGGAACTGTACATGGTGCCACAGTAATTCTTAAATGGGTTCTGCTGTCTAACAGCATCTCTACAGACACCTTCAGCAACAGACCACCTGCCATCATAAGACATTTGATATGTAAGCTCAATGCTCTTTTAGCCTTATGCCTACACCAAACTTAACTCCAAGCTTAAAACTGTCTTTACTGACATCCTTTCTCATTCTTGCATTCCCTATGACCTGATACAATGATCCCTTCTTATTAAAAGTGATTCTTTCAATAGCAATGAACGTTTTGTGCTGACCCACTCCCTCTAACTCCTCGACTTGAATTGCATAGTTAAAACTTATTAGCTCATTTTCATTTGTTTTATACAAGCACAAGACCCTGACTTGTTAAGGTCAGTAAAAACACTGACGGGATTCCCAGAAGCTTAAGTGAAATTGATGCCGAAACATCGTAGCGCAACAGGTAATTTTGCCTAGCAGGTTCTCTGTCTGAGTCACTGGTTTTAAATAATAGATTTCCTTATTCCTGGATTTCAAAAGCGGTAAGAAATGCAATGAAGATAGACTATCTACCACTCTTTCACACTACTACTCTACATTGTGCAGAGGTTTCCACAGTCCCCTTACCCCTAGACCAGTCTTGTTCTGCTTTCTCAGTCATTTAACACCCTATTTCCATAACGTCAGAGGAGACACAATCTCTTTTCTGTTTTCTCCATACATGGGCTTTTTGTCCTCTTGTCGATGTGCAGGGAAGTGCGCAGGATGCAAAACATTAATTCAGCACAGCTAAAATTTATCTCTGTGCTGCTGTAATATGAAATACAAAATTGGCTTTGGATGGGCATCCTGCAAAGATCCTTACTGAGGGGTTGAGAGTCGAGTGTCACACTATTGCAATTGCGGGGACTGATAAATTGAGCTGGCTTGCTCTGATAGTGTAGTATGGACCATAAGCTACTGAGTGAATTCTTCACTACACTGTCTACAAGAACAACGGATTAAAATTTATCCTTTGCTGAAATCTTCAATGCTAGAGGATAAAATACAATACAAGGTACAAGTCTGAGAAAATAGAAGAAAAAAAGATAATAATAGGACCAACATTACCATGGACAAGTTGATGGTCTCTGTAACTAGCTGTATTTTGCCTTAACAAAACTTGGAAACTTGCAGAGGGGGATACAAACCCAAACATGGCATATTTCTATGATCATCGACCCAAACTGCCTGCATTCTGTCTGACTGCACTGACAATTCTGGTAGGGCTTAGCAATAAAGCAGGAAACAAAGTTTCAGCTCAGCTCCAGTTTCTGAAACTGTGGGTATAAACAGCTTACTGTGTTTGCAGGTCCTCAGAAAAGTGTAGCAAAAGAAACTGGCTTCATCCTTGGGGATTAACAATGGTGTTTAAAACCTTTCTGCCTGTGTAACTTGCACACATATTCTATCCTCATTCATCTGTTTACTTAGAAGCACTGTTTCTCTACCAGAAACAATAACCACAATGGATGCTTAATTTTTAAAGCATGATGAGAGGGACTGATAGAAAGCAGTGGATGCTCTGCTCATCATCACATTTCCATGGACTCCAGCTTCTGCACTGGCAAAACTCTAGCCCTTAGAGGCTGCTGGGCTTTCTTTGTTCAGGCCTGCAGGGCAGTTGGGCAAAAGTGTTAAAAGCTCCCAAAACAGCTTCTGAAATGTGATGGTGCTAAGGCCACCAGCTTGGACTGCAATGGGCATACCATCTTGGGGTAAATATCATGCCAGAGCTCTTGTAGGAGTGGTGTATAATACTAGAATGCAAACATTGCAGCAGGATGCATGAAGCCAACAGCACACAGCCATCCTGACAGAACTCTTTTTGACTAGTATGGTAGAAAAACTGAAATGAGGATATCCACAGCCACTGTGGAACACTTCTGGGAACTAAGTGCCAGGAAGGCACGAAGACTACTGAGCCTCCAGGTGCAGGTCAGGAACAAATTAGTCTATGCTGGTCTTGACAAATAAATTCTTTTGGACATCAGGGAAATAAGGTCCTAAAACAGAGTGGTAGTGGGAGCAAACTTCTGAAATATTTTGAAGCAGTCAATGCTGGTTGATGTCTTACAACAAAAACTGGAAGGTATGCCTGGAAATAAAAAGAAAATTTCTTTGAGATAATGCCATGTGATGGTTTTAATCACTCTCGCTCTGGTCATGTTCCTGCTGACAATCTAATACGTTTGTTCTGAGCAGGCTAGAATAAGAAACTTGTTCATACTAGTCACAGGTCTCAAAGGAAAATTTACAACTGGAGCTAAACCCAGGTTATATTCTGCCAGAATGCAAGAGTTGTAGCTTAGGAACTGCAGTCTAAGAGCTGCAGGAGTACTGTGGGATCGTCCTCCAAAGCACTGTCATTTGGAAGTGGTGATTCTAAAGAGACAAATGTTGAAAACCAGCTTACTAGAACTGTAAAAGCATAGTTCTCTACTCCAGGTATTTAAAGACTTTAGCAATGCTGCACAGCATATATCATTTCTAAATTCTCTATTTGAAACTCTTTGCCCCAAAGAGTCAAAAACGTGACTGTGATAGGAGCCAAGTGAAAGCAGGTGCCATGATACCTCTCTTGAATAGTCTAACCTGAAGGTTAGATGATCCAAAAAGGGCCTTTCCCTTGGGTCGCCCCAAATTTACTGCAGGCAGTGAATTTCCTGAAATTGGTTACTCTACTGTGACAACAGCATAGGGCAGGGCTCTTAACCCCCAGTGAGCTCTGGAGCCCAATCCCCGGGAAAATATACCCCTACACCTGTTGCTAGTGGGTAACATACGAACCCCAAGGGGTTTGTCCCTTGCAGGTTGATCTAACAGCAATAGATTCAGCTTTCTTTAGGACATCGTGCACTTTACCAAAGAGCAGTAAATGGTGTCACAGAAAACAGTTTCTCACCACTGCCCACCCTCAGATGCTTTAGACCTTCTTCATGCTTTCCTTCTCTCACCCTCTGCCTCCTCAGCTGCATCCCTGGCACTCTTGCTCAGGTGTGGGGCAGGTATGCATCCCGCCGGACGGCCGAGCTGGACCCTGGTGGGCTCCAGCTGTTCTTACGTCTTGGGTCTCATCACAGATAGCTGAACTAGCTTTAAAAGCAGTGTAAATTGCCTCCTGCCCTGCCATGGGACAAGACCAAATTGCCTTAAACATAAGAAAAGGACTGTATTTTGATAAACTTAGAAGTAGAGGAAATATATATGTATCTATTTATGCATATTGCATTGTCTATGAGGCAACTCTCTTACTACTTCTGTGTTCTCTTTTTGGAAGACCTGACTTTATGTTTCAACCTCATTTTAGTGTTTGATATTGGAGAAAATCCTTTGTTGAGGTTACAGAGGAGGAGAACTGTTGCTGTGACTGCAAATTTAAGCTACCAGTGTGACCGATTTGTTAACTCCAGGCAAGAGTGCCAAAATCTTATTTTATAGTGGGAACTGAGCTGCAATAATTCCGTAATTCAATTAACAATCTCTTAAACAAATACAGTTAAAATCTGGGTGAATAATTTAATTTTTTTTAGCTATATGACTTATTTCACTCTGAACAAAAGACAGGCCCACTCAATTACATAGTCAAATACTATAAATTCTTTTTTGCAGCCAGTAACAAAGCTGCTGCTGTTGATCAAAAGGCTTTAAGAAAAATAAGGTATTTCTTTTTATTACAGAGCTTTCGTGATGTCCTTCCCCCTGGAGACTACCTTGATTCCTTTTAATAAAGATGCCTTTTAGTAAGCAGATGCTTGTCACAGTGGTATCTAGTGGATTAAGCCTTTTCTCTCTGAAACTGAGGGGATTTATAACAGAAGAGCCTTGAATTATAGGCATTGTAAAATTAAAAGACAATTCTACTCTGAAGCTCTGTTGCATGCTTATCTTGAAACCCGAATAGCATTGGAAAAAAATCAGAAAAATAGTTCGAACCTCTTTCAGTCACGGTATTTATTTGATCTCCAGTTTGGGGATCAGCTCTTGAGCCCCCGTTTGGGCTAGCACAACTGTGATCCCCCTCTGCTCTCAGACTTCTGGAGAAAGATCTACAGCACTAATGGCTGCACTGTCAATGACAGCAAAACCCAAAGTTTTCTGCTAAATCCGAGATGGCTGTGGCAGGATGAACTGGCATGCTTTTCATGCTCATGTAACAAGACTAGCAATGCAAACACTCCGCCTAGACCACATCCCAGCCCTGCACGAGACGTTTCAGTGACAGAGGACCCCTCTTAACAGACCTGGTGGAGTGACAGCCTTTAATTCAAACTAGCAGTGAAGCTGAGGGCGCAGGAAGGTACACCCCAGTCTGCTGACTTACTGCAGTCAGCATTCATTTCTCAGGAATGGGAAGCAATAGGGCAGTCACTCAGCCAGGACTGTCCTTGCTGCCTGCAGTGGGAAAGCACTCGCCCTTACAGCCAGCATAGGGGCGGGTGCCAGCTGATGGGCAGAAAGGTTCTGGAGGAGTCAATGGAGCTGCATTAAATACCAGGCCATGTTGTCAAAAGCATCTCTGGGAAAGAAACAAGGGCTATAAAGTAAAAAACAAAGGGAAAAAAGTTAAAAGCCTGTGAAAAAGGCCATTATATTTTTTGGTTGGAATTTCATAATAGCCACAAGGATTTCTTGAGATGGGGCTCCAATCGGTAGTCCGATAGCCTGAAACATAAGCTGCTTTTTTCAAACTCCTGTTTCAAGAATGGTAAGTAAATGTACTTAAAATGCTATTTTATGCAAGTGGTAGGACCTGATCCAGTAGCTTCTGCACTCAGTGCAACCCAAAAAGTGTTTCTTCCTTGAGGAATAACTTTCTTTGGGTGCTTTTGCTTCCCCAGGTGTCTTACCAGAATACATGGAAGGATGTAACGAGTGTTGAGACCTCCCCCTCTCATCTTGTCTCACCTGACAAACTTAAGCAGATGAAATTATATCAGCAATGGAAAGAAGAAACTGTACAGTTATACATGTAGTGGTGATGCTGAGCTTGGCTTTGTCGAATTCAATATTGCTTTTAATATTCCAAAGGTAATATCTTTTCAACGGTGCTATCGACTTGCTACCTGTGATCATGACAAAAGTCACATGTCTTGTTTTGTTTGATTTGGACATGCTTCTCGTATAGCTGCTAGGTGAAACAGTCTTGTTCACCTAAAAGTTCCAGTTAAGTAATAGCCTTTGCTTTCTGCCCTAAATTCCTATGTTGGATATCTGAGGGCTGTTCACAAAGGTGCTGTTATCTTCCAGGCAAGTTTACATTTCAGAGCAATGTTTATTTGGAGATTTCACAGTTTACACTGTGCTATGATGAAAGAATTCTATAAATGCCCTTTATTTATTTATTTATTAAACTACTGGTTGAGATTAGGATTACCATTCTTCTCTGGAGATTGGAAGTGGCTTAAGGCACCCGTGAACTCAATAAGGCTTTGTACCGTATGACTGTATGATGTGTGAAGCAAGCCAAGGTGCCACAGCTATGCTGGGGGGCTGTGAGCCCAGGCTGGTGAGCAAGCCACTGTCCCTGTGACTCTCGAGACACCCACCAAGGGGCTTTCCAGCTTTCTGATTCCAGGCTGGGTTGTCTGCCTACAGCAAATTAATAAACTGCAAAGCAAGTCTACAGTGGACCTAGAGAAAAATACCTGAATTATATTGGTACTAGAGGGCATTTCAGTAATCTGCCTTTAACCGGAAGTTTTTTCTTTTTTTCTGCTCCTAGAGAACCTGATGTTAACAACATCATACATTTGTTAGTTATTTCAGTGCCAGCATTATGTCATGCCGTAGAGAATTATGATATCCCATCAGGACAAAGCAGTTTGGGATAAACAGATTTTAAAAGAGGAAAGTGAAATCCAGGTCTGTGCAAGAATGGATATTCCGTTTTGAAGCCATACATATAGTCTAAGCCCTTGTGCTTCATGACATTAAAAACATTTTTGGACAGTAGGGTTTATTGATTTGGTAACAAGTCAGCGAGTTCTCTGGGATGCTCAGCAACATGAATTCAGCACACTCACTAGGAAGCCTGTGATAGGAAAGCAATTTGTTGATAGCACAGAGGCAGCAAACCATACAAACATACAGGCAGTTGTGCCTGCACTGGTAGCTGTGGAATGGAGGGAGAGGACAGGTTTGGAAGATGCCATGAGAAAAGGCTTATTGGGCTTACAGAGGAAAACACTTGAAGACTTCAGACCAAAAAATACTTGCAAGGTATCGCTTTGGCAGCAAGTCATTATCTTTCCCTTTTCCACTGCGGCAGACATCTCTACCTCTGCATCTCTACCAACAGCAGTAACAACAGAGGAGACCATGAAGTCAATTGGGGGAAACAAAGCTGCATGCCTATCGCAAATGCTCTTTTGACAAGCCTATTTGGCTCTACACACACATTTGATTTTCGAGGCGACGGTGGATCTCGACATGGAACGCTACCAAGTCAGTGGGAAGCAGGACTGCTGGTTTCAGCTCACAAAAAATCCCAGTCTGCTGCGGACGCCTTTGCAAAGGTCTGTGGGAGTACTGCTGGCGCTGCTACTCCAGTGTATTCTGACCACGTCACATACTTTGCCCACATCAAGTAAACAACCAAGCTTGCATATTGCAGCAGTGTGAAAAAAAAAGGGAGGAAATCTTCAAGCGGTGCTTACATGGGAGAAAAAGTAATGATGAATGCTGCAGAGAACGACCAATGAAGTAGAACATTCTCCTCCTCTTATTATTACTTGAAATGGTTCAAACTATAATAAACATCATTCCAAAATTGAAAGAATATGTCACCACTGTATTTTCGACAAATACAGTGATGTTGAACACAGGCAAAGCTGAGGTTTGAAGCTATACTCACTAAGCTTAATGCAGGGTTCAGACAACAACAGCTAGACAGTCTACACTGCAAACCTTTGAAAGAACCAGTGCATGAAATTGCAGGGGGTTTAATTAATTTGCCTTGCTGGTGTTTGTACAATCTGATTAGGTAACAGCATCTGATATGGTATCACATAGGAGAGTATTCATCAGACTGAATAATTACATGGATTAGAAGAGGACCTCTGAAATGCTCACAGGGCTGGCTCGAAGAGAAATGCAATCAGCAATGCTGAAAGGAAACGCACCGGCCTCAGAGGAATTTACTGGTGGGGCTCCTGAAGATCAAGCTGATGTTCTTTAGCATTTTCATTAATTTTCATTCACCACCTCACAAAGACTGTGAATATGCAGATTACATATGCTAAGGATGCAAATCTAGTAAGCACCACCAGCACAGATGACTTTGAGACCTGTGTAATAAAAATGGGATGAAAAAAGTAGAAAATGCCAAGCCAAATACTGGGGACTAATAACAAGAATTTCTGCCACGAGCCAGGAACTCATCAGTTAGACCGGGTGTATTAACACGTTGCCAAATGACTGACCGGCAGTGCAATGCAGCCATGGAAAAAGGCAAAAGCAATTGGAGAATGGGTCTGGTGAGGCATTTCTGGTAGAGACTGAGAAATATTTTTGCTGTTTTAATGCCTTGTTAAGACGACAGCAGGAATAACTCTGCACTGGATCAAGGAGGCTTTCAGAGCATCCCCAGTTCAGTGGAAGGTTCCTAAGCTGATCCAGGGGTACATGGAAACCTGATCAAGTAAGAGGAAACCAGAAGAGTTTGTTTTCCATAGCAAAGGGAAGGCTGAGAGGCTGCTCTGTTTCAACACAACCATGATGGAAAAAACAGGGAAGAGGAGCCATTTAATTCAGAAGATGGTGCTGGCATTAAAACAAATGGGTATAAACAGGACCTGGATACACATTGGCTGTAGTTTAGAAGGCGGCTCTCTAACCACTGAAACAGAAAACTGTTTTTCCTCCAGAGGTAACAAGGGCAAAAAGATATGTGGCATAATCCCTCTCAGCAATATGTAACTTTTGCACTTGAAGGTAGGGAAACATGACCCAGAAAACCAAAGGTGTGCCTGCATCTTATTTTTCAATTATTTCCACAGGTACTAATGTCACTTGGATCGCTCATCTCATTTCACCCCTTCTTTCAGTACAACATCCAGCATGAGGATAAGAAGACACCCCCTGAAGCCGCCCTGAACAGACGGGGCCTTGCCTCCTTTTGCGGAGGATGCTCCCAAGGACAACTTCAGCAGAGGGCTCTGGCTTAGGTGCTCCAGGTCCTGTCCCAGAGGTGTTTTCCCCTCCTTCTCCAGCTGTTTTCTAACACAAAACAGCTGGGCCAGCCTCTGAGGCAGCATGTTTCAGTGCTGCTGAAAGCCTGGTATGTGTGTGCAACAGCTCTGTTACGTAGGGGAAGGTTGTTGGGGGGCGGTTTTTAATAGTCCGACTTTTCTCTGCCTGTCACCCCACACTATGGTTACTGTTTCCTCTTTGTTTGCCTTCCTGTTTCCTCTTTCTCTTCAACAAGTAACAGGGAAAACTCACAGTCTTTCAAAAGAAGCCTGTAAGGGAGGGAGGGGTCACAACCCCTTTCCTGTGCTCTCAACCCCCACAGCACCTGGCTCCTCTTTCTCTCCCACTGCATTCACATCACACCAGCCTGCCAGCACCATTCAATGTTGTTATACTTACAGGTATCCCCTCCTTTTTTCTTTAATCATGCTGGCTTCAGCTTTTATTAGCCTTGCCCCAGGTTATCTCCTTTAGCATCAGTTAAACCAATATTTTATCAGTATCACTGTTTTTACTTGACTACATGTGCAAACAGAACAGATGAATATATATTAGAAGATGTAATGCAGATAACTGTATGTGCACTGCAAGCCAAGATAATGAGAAATTTAATTAAGGACTTTTTGTTGTATTTTTTAGAAATGAAATATCATGAGGACTCTGCATTCAATAAGGTGCTCAGGCTCGGAGGGGTGCAGGATCTGAAGTTTATTTTAGTAAGACTGTGACAGGATCTGTGTCCTTCTTCCCCTGATTAAATCTCAGAAAGACTTTAAAGTGGGTACAAGATAGAGAAAGGTGTGAGACCTCCTACTCCAGCCAGGTATAGGAGCCAGCTGCTGTGCCTCAAAATGTTTTGAGGCTTGCTCAAAATCACTTTTTAGGCGAGGAGCTAAAAAGTTAGGTTAGTTTGGTACTCAGTCCACTGGAAAGAAATACTTCTTTTCCTTAACATCATCCCCATCCCCCCCCTTTTTTTTTCATTATTCAGTGTTGCTCAACTTTCTTGTGTTTGCATGACAATTCTTGATCTTCAGGGGCTACAGAGCCTCCCCACCTTAAACCACAGTCCCTTCCAATACATTTACCTGGTCTAAAGTATTACTTCTAGAAAATTTATATAGTGGGACAAACTTAGCCAAAATGCCCTATCATAAAAGCGGCTGCATTTGTTTTCTGGAGCAGCTGTAGAGGCTTCAGAGGTGAATCCCAAGTGTCCTCTCTGACTTCAGCAATCTCTTCCAAGCTTCTGTGTGAAGAACACAGCAGGAGGAAGCTTCAGGAAGGATTCTTCACTGCTTTTTACTTTCTACAGGTATTTGCATCTGGATAAACTGAAAAGAAGGAAGCACTCCTCCTGAGGTTATAAGATGGAGGAGAACTGAAATGGAAAATGAAATAAATCTTTCTGTTTTGACTTGTGAGTAATAACTGCTGAGGCCAACCTTTCCACAGAAAATGCTCCATTGGTTTATGTGGTCAGGATGTTTTGCCACCAAAATCTAGGTGGAGTCAATTGAAATCTGTCCTGTGGGTTTTGCGGTACGTTAATATGTTTTCTAAACTTAATATACTCCAGGGCAGAAAGCTTGAGTTCCTGAAGATAGCAACTCCTGTATTCTTTTCCTTTTTCTTTCTTGCCAAATAGACCTAGATGGAAAGGTTTCTTACAGTTTTCTCTTCTTCCTACCACAGGCCAGTCAATGAACCAATGTTTATTCACTTTGCCCCTTTGGGAGTGGTGTTCATCTGCATGTCTGAGAGAGCGAATGACTGCTAAAGTGAGGATAAACATCCTGTAAATGTCTGGAGGAAGGAGGAGCAAACTTGGACATGTTTTGAGTAATTAAAAACTGAGTGCATATCTCCTCCATTTTTTCAATCCTTTGAAGAAATATGATGAGCGGTGAGCAGTTCACTGGGGAATTGTGAACTTTATTCCCCTGCATGCATTGCTGAAAAACTCATCAGCTCATGAATAGTTCAAAGAATGGTGCTAAAAAGTGACAACAGGAAAGGCAGAGCTATGATTTGTCTGGCAGCGTACTTCCTGATGACTAAGTACTCGCAGCACACGAGTGGAAAAATCTGATACTACACTTGAAGGCCAGAGGCCATAGTCCAAAAAAACAATCTTCTATAACAAGGAAAAGGTCATTAAGACTAAGATTTCATTTAGCCTATGCAAGTGTCTTCAGTTTTTCATGGGCACAAGGCAGGCATGACTTCAAACGCCAGACCTGAAATTTTGATACAGCCAATTTGGCAGAGGATGAATGAAAACCTACCATTCTATTCCCCAGAGATGTAAAGCCTAAATAGCTTTAAAAGATATCTGATAGAGAGAAGAGAGCATTCACTTCTCCTAAGTGAAGACAGTATAATGATCTAAGTGGTCACATGGGTTCTAGAGAAAGGAAATTGCTTCCCCCTTTGGCTAGAGGAGTTCAGTGTTGCTTGTCTTCTGTTCAGAGGTGGTACTGTAATGTACTCATAGCCAAGAGACAAAGGATGACGTTAGTGAAAAAGAAGAAATAACCCATCTACATTTAATTAAAAACTCACAAACAGAATTATATTACGGATTCTAACAACACTTTCAAAATCCTAATCTGGGAGCCAAACCCAACAGTGGGGCTTAAACCACTGCTCTGAAGTTTTGTTTAACTAAGGCTGAAACTCAACTGAACAATTTGAGCAGATCTGAAATGGAAAACGAGGTGGTTTGCCTCCTTCCCTAGTGAACAGTCATACCTTTACAGACCTTTCTGTTAGAGGTCAGCCTCTCAAACCTCTCTTCCTTATTTGCCAGAGTGAGGATACAAGCAATTCCCTAGAAAGCTAGTAGCTTTTTTCAGGATGGTGAGCAGAAAATAATGCACATACACCATGCAACTCTAAGGAACTGGAAGCCAGACCACAGCCTTATTGATAAATACTGCAGTGTTTTCTTCTAATCTCCTTGCTCCTCAAGGACTAGACCGGTTAGGATAGGCAGCGTCTCCTTGATATTGAACACTGCTTAGCACCACTGCACATATTTTTTTTTAATGAAGACATGATAACTGAAAATACTGTTCCCAGTCTTTTCTGATTATGGAAAGGAGAGAAAATAAACTAAGGGCTGAAATGCACTGCCTGAAACTTAGATTTGTGATGGTGATGATCCTATAACCAGAGAGGTATCTGGATAGTTTTATGTGTGTCAGATGTCCTTTGCAACTGCTATATTTAAAGTATTTGTAGGTTCAACCCCAGTCATGACTTTTTCAGCATTTATTATTTCCCTTACCTGAAATAGGAACAAAAAGCCCTCAGATAAAGAAACTGGGACACTATAGCTTTCAAAGGTATCTCCATGTGCTTTTTCAAAAAAGCTTATCTGTCACTTGTCTACTATCCTATTCTACAGCGAAGTGTAACAGACCTTATGCTTCCTTAAGCCAGCAACGAAGGATTGAGCTCGTTTTGTTTTTCCACGACTGCGTGGTTAAAACAAAGCACAAATAGTTGCTGTGTTTAAAGTTTAGCACACTGTGATGACACAGATATCAAGCCCTTCCATGTAAAGCACCTTAACTGAATTATCAGGCATTCTGTGCCCAGTGAAAAAGAGAGGGTAC
>WEKW01024646.1:35658-71350 GCA_013389905.1 Sula dactylatra | reverse complement strand
ATCAATGTTCTCCTGTGCAGCTCTGGTAAGAAAGCTGGAGGCAGAGAAAAGGGAAATGAGGGTTTTTTTAATTGACAAGCTCAGCCATGCATGGAAGAAATGTCTTTGCCAAGTTTTCTTTTACTTCCTCTTTCAAATCCAGTATCCGATATAAAAATAAAATATCTTTTAATAAAATAATAATAAAATTATTAAAAATAATTATTTTTATTTTATTAAAATAATAAAATAACAATAAAAATATCTGATGATTAGCTTAAATTAAAGTTTGTAATTTTTTAACCCATTGAAGTGCATGCTTTCAATTTTTGAATCTGGAGTGCTGTCAACTTTGAAAAGCTGAACTGTTGGCAAAATCACAGAATTCAAGAATTATCATTTTAGGAAATGCCACATGTAATAAAATTTGATTACAGTGAATGCCCAAGCAATTTTTTTTATCGTTTACTTTCTTTTCAATAAGCCTAAGTGTGACATATTCCTGTATTTATTAATTTAATCAAATTACTTCACCATATTACTTCCCTGAAGAGCTGAACTCCACTGTTAGAATAACTTTATACCTTCTTACTGTGCAAAGACATTTCACTTCTGTATTTGTATTTGACTGAGTTGACTTACTTGTCCTAAGGCAAGTCCTCTCTTTCAAACTGCACATCAAACAAAAAACAAAGCATGTGCTCTGATGTTGTTATTAACTCCATCAGCTGGACATAGGTCTGGAAAGGCACTTTTCTTCTTCACAGGCTTCTCATTTGGATGGCTTCTTACGGAGGTTCCCAGCTGTCTAATTGATTTCAAAGGTGTCTAGCAGTGTTTAGGAAGTCTGACTTAGTGTGTTTTAAGCTGACTGTTTTGATGTGTATCTTAGTAATGTGCTCAGCTGGGATTTCCTAGTAAGAAAATAATTACTACTTCTTTTTTTCCTGCTTATAGCTTAGATGCTTGTTAGAAGCAGATCATTAATAACTAACTCGGCAGTATCATTACCTTCTGCTGCTGGCTCGCTAGGTGATTTACCTACCTTACCAGAAAAAGACAAACCAAAGGATATAACGATGTGATGTTAATTCCCTTCAGTGAGACAGGTAAAATGCAGAGGTTGAAGGGGAGCAGCTTTGGGAAGTGGCAGCTATCCAAACAGCTACCACTGCTGCCTTTTTCAGACTTCTTTAAAACTACTGCCTTGGCAGAAAGCAATGCCCTGAGAAACCCCTCCAAAGCTATTGTACACGCTCCACCAGGTATTGGGCAGCCCACGTCTGTATGGTGGACACAAATTTTCCTCCTGAAAGGAATAAATCTTTCACAAGTAAGGGAAAGAGGAGATATGGTTTCTAAATGAATGATTCATTGTTGGAGGGCACCGTCTTGATTTGCTGGAGTTGCTACGATACCGCAGCAGCAATGCCAACTTGTCATAGCCCTTAATGCTCTCTGGAAGCTCAGCAAGCTGAAAAGGCATTGCTGAGAGAAATTATTTATTTTTAAACAGGACACGTGTATTTACCATGAAACTGCTTTCAATCTCCCACCTTTCTCCATAGGCTGGCTTGAAATTAGTTGTAGCCTTCCCCGCCTCCATAGGTTCTGGGAGAGTGAAGGGCATAAACAGGAAGGCAGCGTGCGCTGAGAAAGATGGCAGGATGCCCCCAAATGGTAATTTAAAAAACTCTCGCTGCGCCTGCCAAAACTTGGGCTTGGGCCTTTTTTTGATAAAATAAAAAATATTGTCAACAACTTTCTGACACATTGAAAGCATATGTGGCTTTGCT
The DNA here is from genome assembly GCA_013389905.1 of Sula dactylatra. Taxonomy (NCBI): domain Eukaryota; kingdom Metazoa; phylum Chordata; class Aves; order Suliformes; family Sulidae; genus Sula; species Sula dactylatra. The sequence continues at coordinate 69,575 of WEKW01024646.1, read as the reverse complement.
GATTCATGTTTATCTAGAAAAAGTCTGAAAGCATACAGCGTATACTCTTTTTGAAAAAGCACAGGAGGGCTATATAATAATAAAGTCAGAATTTTTTTAGGGAATTCTCATGTTTAAAACTGTAACTGTAGTAACACCAAATCTGTCTTTCAGCAGCATAAAAACTGCTTCTTATGCAAGCTGACACCTTAAACGGGGCTCCTGCAGCAAGCTAACAGTACAAAACAGGGAACTGGCACTAACTAAACACAGGAGCATCTTACTAACTAACAAAAATGGTTAGCGGAGATGGGAGTGAGGTTATAGGCAGGGAGAAAGAAATTAAGTACCAGCATGCAAATTTGTGATGCAGCGAACTGTGGGGAAAATATGGAACTGAACTGCTGCTGTTGCTGAAGGAAACTTGGCTGCTACTGCAGAAGGGCCTGCGACTGTCCTGGGAAGAGGAAAGCTCTGGAAGAGCACAGACTTATGTCACATCCTTCCCATGGGCTTCAGACTTTCAGAGAAAGTGAAATAACAAAATCAATTTAATAAATACATAATGCCAGCGAGCCATTTCATAAGGATCATAATGATAAAAAGAAGACAGCCTCTAAGTAAAGATTACCTAAGCGCACACGTCTTCTGCTGCAAAACCAACTCGATTTTCTGCGAAGAGCTGTAACACATGCTGCCTCCTCCTTTATTTTGAAGTTCTCATTAGTCCTCTTAAATTCAGAAAAGAGAGAGTACTACAAAAGTGGGAAGTCAGAGAGGACTGGTGTCAAAAAATCTTCTGCTCCTATACCTTGCCTCTGCCAAGTCACAAAGTACAAATCAAGTAAGAGAGATGGAAACCAAAGTAGGAAAATCGCTTGTAGAGAAGAGACTAGATCAGGGAATGGATGCTCAGCCTCTACTACTGAAAGGAACTGAAGTGATTTTTAGCTTAGCTTTTTTTAGTTAGAAAACCTAAAGTTTTCAATTCATTTTTAAAGAAAGGACGGATTTCTTTCTGAATTCATGACTGAACTGGCATGAGAACCATCTACAGGTGGTTCTTCACCAAACTGAGTACCTTCTTGCTTAGACGTTTAGGAGCGTCACTCTTTCCTGCTGAAGTTTGGTAAGTGGTGTCTGCTTTTAAAGAGGTTGTGCTCCTTGACTGACAGCTCTGTCATACTTCGTTTTCAGTGCATGCTGAGAAATGACCCAGATTGGTTTTGTAGGAGGATAAAGCTCCATTTTAGTAACTTTTTTCTTACATAAAAAAAAAAAGTTGCCGTTAAATCTCTTCTTATTATCACCATTAAAAAGTCTTACTAAGTTACAATAGTGGCCCCAGAAGGACATACATTAGCTTATTCATATAAATAACTTCTCAAAAAGTAATTCACAGTGCCTGCTCCTTTCTGGTTGTTCTGTAAGGCCAATCTGTGCTGATTTCCATTAAGAGACATTCACTATGCTGACCAATACTGGCTTATACATACAAATACCTATGAAGTTAATACTATTACTATTAATGTCCACATAGGATTCTTGTCTTTAATTCTACGGGCTAATCCTGAGCCCTAATCCTACTGTATTTTGTTCAAAATAAGAGACTTTTCTCCCTTTACTGCTGTTTCCTACCAGTGACTGTTTAAACATATCTAACTGAAGTCGTACAAAATGACCCAACTATAACACACCACCGGCATTACACTGAACACATATGCTTCAAAAGATGCAGCTTGAATCTGAATATACAGAACTTGCTGGTGACTTGGCTTGTCATTTTGGAGTTTGCTTCTAAAGCTGAATAGGCAGATATTTCATTCTTGGGCTGAAGGAGGATATTCTTTCCAAGCCCTGTTTCTTCTCAGTCTTTCCCCCTTGGTATTGCAATTTCTGAAGAAACTGCTGAGACTTGCTATTCCTTTGCTGCTTGATAGTAGCAGGAAAACAGGGAGGTTAAAAGAACAATAAGACTTGAAAGGAACTTAAAAGGATACTTAAAAGGACTTAAAAGGAAGTACCAGCAGTGTACTCTCTGAATGAATGCACTGCTTCCCTACTGCATCTCCAGCCTTTGATTAGGCTCAGCCCTGTGGAGACTCCTGGAAGGATCCTACGGGCTAATTAGAAAAATGACATGGAATGATGACACTCTTCCCAGCTGGTCTTTATCCTTTGCTTTCCTTCTGAGGGTAGGGGGGTAAAGCAAAAGGAGGGAATACCGTACACAATAGTAACAGTAGAAATGGAGCTACATTTATTATGGTGGTTATTCTGTCGGATTTGTGCTGCAGTCGCAGGGACTGAGCTGCATAAAGAGACGCCACAGTATTAGAAAAGGGCCATTCCTAAGAAGCCATCCCTTGGAGTGTATATGGAAGGCTACAGGAAGAAAGCAACTCTCAGGCAAGGCTGTACGGTTGCTACACCTCTTCTAATACAGCTGGGGGGGGGGAAATGGCATGAATAATTCACCCAGGAGACTTGCTAGACTGCAGTGGGAGAAAAAGTGAATTTTCTTCCTTTGCTGCCAATATTCACAAGCAGTACCTTGCTTTAGTCTCCCTTGTTGGTAATTCTTACTTTTCTCCTCTGACGTTGGATTAATTATGAGTTTGGCACAATGTTTGAAAAACAGAGAGCAGTGCAGTGACACAGCAAAAAAAAAAAAAAAAGAAAATCAGGAGCCAAAATTGATCCGCCTGCACCAGCAGCTGAAATCTAAACCATAATGGAAAAAAACAACAGCACCTTCCATGCAAGCTGCTCAGACTGAGGAGTTTATACCTAAAGGTAGCTCCACCTAGGAATAGCTACTGCTGTAATTTATTATATTACACCTAGCTTAACAGGAACGTCTTTTGACAATAGTGGAGGTAAGAATCAATTTTCCTTGGTCTGGCATTTCTGTGCAGTCAGATCGTGGCCGCTGGCTAACTAAGCCTCATTATTGGGTACATGACAAAGGAGGAGAGAATATAAATGACAACAACCATGACACAGCTGTCCTGGAGGAAAGAGATGCACCTTTCAGCCAAGCATCTTAAATCATTTCTGCATACACCGCGATGGCTTAGAAGCATAATATTATAAGAAAGGCACAGAGTAAGATGTTAGTGGTAGTTGTCACAACTAAAAGCTTTTGCACAATGTGTCCCCAGGTACTGATCCAAATCCTAAATATCGCAAGGGGAGCCATCATATAAACTGAATTAGGCCCCATGTGCAAAAGAAGAGCTCTGTATCTAAGGACTGTTCTCCACCAGAAAGTGACACCTGCTTTTCTTAAATTTATTTTAAATACTATTTTAATAGGTAAAGGACTTTGTAGCTCTTTCACTGCTGAGAAGAACATAAGTCTCAAATAAAGGCCCACAGATAATATAGGTGTAATAGACAGAGACATGCCTATTTGTAGGTATGCATACATTCAGTCAGCAGCAGGAAGAAGCAAAGACTATTGAAAAGAAAGATCAGCAAGTGACAGTATCTTGCTGAAGGATGAGCTGTTTAACAGAGAGAAAACATGTCCCGGAGTTTTTAAGGACATGGTCTGAAGTGAAGAAAGTGAGTCCTGTTTCTTGTCCAGCCATGGACTTATATGACCTTCATTATAACAGTGTCTTTGCAATGTGCATTGAGAATTTAAGTATGTAGAAACCACACAATGGAAAATGCAATAGTAGTACTGAAATAAAGAACACCCCATGCTGACCTTCACTGCGTGGATTTGGATATCAGATTTCTATATGCACAAGCTGTGATTTTCAGATGATAGGGGGCTTTGCACCCTGGCAGGAGGAATAAGGCACCTTCAGTCTACAAAAAAAAAGGTCTGTGCAATCCGCTGCATATTACAAGTTTAAAGAAATTAGAGTTCATCAAATCTGAATCCTAAAAATCTTTTTTTTTTAATATATTTTACATAATAAAAGCAAACTGATGCTAAGCAGTATAAGAGCTTTTACACAAATAGGAACATCCTCCTTGTCAATATGGGGGCATGTGAGCCCCCATGTCCACTGCAGTGCCACCACTGCCGAAGACAGACAGAACCTCCCCAGTGGACAAGTTATTCCACTAACATCCCTCAGCACCAGCTTCTAACAAATGTTAGCAACTGTCAGAAGGAGTTGCTAGACAAGACGGACAACTAGAGGCTGCTCCAGTGTTAATAACATAAATTTACTCCCTATTTGTACCATTTGAAACACTACTAACTTACCTCAGAGGATATCTACTGATATTTGAGGTGTGCTTTGAGATAAGATATGCACAAAATATGCACCTAAGTTTATGTGAAGTAATTTGCCTTCTGTGAAGGTATTTAAAAGAAGAAAACCTATATATGGAACACTGATCTGCTTAAAAACAATGGTGACAAGAAAAACGACAAGCTCAGAGCATTCAGCATTTGCAGGGTTAATTTTTTTGGTAAAAATGACATCAAGTCACTCTCCTACATCTGTTGATCTTCAGATAACTTTCTGAGGTGGCCAACCAAATAATTTCTAGGATATGCATATAGAAATTAATAAATTGACATCAAACAAATTGCACTAATTGATCTGTATTTTAACATATACTCGAGCTGACACTCCAGTGCTGTTTTTCCTCAGTGCAATTAGGAGAGAGAGGTTTTCTTCCAAAAACCCTCCAAAGAATGAGGCACCCAGCTGCTATGGGCTCTCAGCAGCAGCAGGCAGCCTAAATTCCTCAGCTAATGCCAGTTGAGGTATTTATTACTTTCCCAACATTCTCCTCATTGCCGCGCTGTTGAACCCAGGTGTGGTGGGTTGTTCTCCTTCAGCAGGCAGGAGTACCAGGCTCAGTTTGGTCTCTCCTAAAAAGCTGGCTTCTCACCTCCAGTGTGTTTTGTCATTCAACAGCCAGAACCATCCCACCAAGTTGTCCACCATTACTTTTACTCATCTACCCCTTCGGTTCCCAGTAAATCTTAAATGATTTCCCATGGGAACAGCAGAAGGCATGCAAGCTAAAAACACTGCATGCATAAGCAGTCCAGAAAGTTCAGGACAAGGAACTACCTGATAGGAATAAGCTTAAAAATAAGCCAGGTCCCAAGGAAAGAAGAGGCATCTCACAGCCTCTGTGTCCCAAGAGCAAGGCCTTTACCGGTGGATGTTTTGCTGTGTGCCTTATCAGGACAGCGTGTGATGAGAAATCTCACAGTGAAATAAATGTCACATCTTGCTCAATAGCTTTTCTGGCAAATTGCAATATTGTTTATGAACAACCATTGCTCCTTTCCTTAAAATTCAAATTAAAAACCCCAATGCTGGTTGCAGAGGTGCTGGAAGCTGCCCACTAGCAGGCTGGCCATGCTGGCCGCACGCCCGAAGGCAACCAGTTGCCCGACACAGCTTCCACCGTGTCAGCCTCCCTGGCTCTCCTCCTCCTCCTCCAACCCAGCCTCCACTTAAGACAACGGAAACATTTCTTTGGCTTCAATCGATACTGGACCAGGTCCTCTATCACTGAGCGAACTTGTTTGTTTTCTTCTGGAGCGGCTTCTGCATTTGCAGAAAAAGTGATCGCAATAAACCTAAATTCAGGTGGAAAAAATAATAAGAAGCATGCACGGTGCTCACACCCCGTCAGGCTGTGGGCTACAGGGAGCTGCCTCCCCCGGCACCACCAGTACAAAACTGGGGGGAGACACTGGCCCTCTGCACCTCTCGGCCTGTGCAAGAGGCAGCCAAGCACAACAACCCAGCCTATGCGGAGGAGGGAAGGAAGTGGTCTGAGACGAAACACCGTAAAACGGACCCGGTAATCGGTTTTGGTCCAAACCAAGTCATGTGTACGGGGGTAAAAGAGCAAGACTGGAAAAACACATTGCAGACCTATGCTGTAAAGAATTTGTACTAAATCAATCCTAATGCACTCCTTAAAAATAGTAACTCAAGAGGACTGAATTTGGCTTGAGAAGCCTACATAAATACATACATATCTGAATGAAGAAATGAAAAATGCTCTCAAAGGTGTCCCAAATTTGCTAATCTTTTCCTAAACTGAGTGGACATGTAGTTAACCTATTAGCATGGTTGCATGCTCCTATGGTAATTCTTTAATTTTTTTTTAAAAAATCTTTTTGAAGTATTTTCATTAATAGAAATTTCAGAATGTTTCAGGTCCTCCAGGGGGAATTTATGACTTGTTATTATGCAGCTTCAATAACTTAAATGCCAATGTAACAATCCAGGAATGGAAACAGTATGTTCCAGGAATGCTGCAGTGAATTAGTAATCGTGATCTGCTTGTAATTGCTGATTATCCCCATGAATTCTACCCAGACTAGTAGATTGAATGTTTTTTTACTGACGAAAACAAACTTGGGAATAGAATGAACTTAACAAAATTCAAATCAACACTGGCTGACCCTGTTTCCAACAAGGTTTTGACTCTCTTTATCAACCATATAAATAATTGCAGAGGTTCAGTGTATGGAGCAAGAGAACCTACTCCTACAGCAGGGCCAGGGCAAGAGCCGGGTACTGCTGTACATGTAAATATGGGATCCTGTTACCAGGCACTGCCATTGCAATGTCAACACAAATACTGTCGCTAGGGGAAGGAAAACAGCCAGTGGGGCTAGAGAGGCAGTCAGCTGGACAGAAGACAAGGTAGCCGAGCCATGTGTCCTGGGCAGTTTTTGCATATGCCGAAAAGTATTTGAATGATATACAGGACATGCTACAAAATAATATATGTGCATTTGGATGTGTTCTTCCTACCAACTGTCACACTCAGCTGGAAGACAGGGACAGGGAGCAGAGTGGAGCCCCCATAATCCAAGGGAAAATGATTAGTGACCTGCTACACCACTTAGACACACACAAGTCTATGGGGCTGGATGGGATCCACCCAAGGGTACTGAAGGAACTGGCAGAAGTGCTCACCAAGCTACTCTCCACCATTTATCAGCAGTCCTGGCTAACTGAGGAGGTCCCAGCTGACTGGAGGCTTGCCAAAGTGATGCCCATCTACAAGAAGGGCCAGAAGGAGGATCTGGGAAACTACAGGCCTGTCAGCCAGCCCTCAACACTGGGGAAGGTTATGGAGCAGATCATCTTCGGTGCCATTAGGCACGTACAGGATAACCAAATGATCAGGCCCAGCCAGCATGGCTTCATGAAAGGTAGATCCTGCTTGCCTAACCTGATCTCCTTCTATGGCAAGTTGACCCACCTAGTGGATGAGGGAAAGGTTCTGGATGTTGTCTATCTGGACTTTAGTAAAGCCTTCGACACCATTTCCCACAGCATTCTCCTGCAGAAACTGGCTGCTCATGGCTTGGACGGGTGTACTCTTCACCGGGTAAAAAACTGACTGGATGGCCGAGCCCAAAAAGTTGTGGTGAACGGAGTTAAATCCAGTTGGCGGCTGGTCACAAAGTGTTCCCCAGGGCTCAGTGTTGGGTCCAGTCTTGTTTAATATCTTTATCAATGACCTGGATTAAGGGATTGAGTGTGCCCTCAGTAAGTTTGCAGATGACACCAAGCTGGGCAGGAGTGTTGATCTGCTCAAGGGTAGGAAGGCTCTGCAGAGGGATCTGAACAAGCTGGATTGATGGGCCAAGGTCAATTGTATGAAGTTTAACAAGGCCAAGTGCCGGGTCTTGCACTCGATCACAACAACCCCATGAAACACTACAGGCTTGGGGAAGAGTGGCTGGAAAGCTACCTGGTGGAAAAGGACCTGGGCGTGCTGGTGGACAGCCGGCTGAACATGAGCCTGCAGTGTGCCCAGGTGGCCAAGAAGCATCTTGGCTTGTATCAGGAATACTGTGGCCAGCAGGAGTAGGGAGGTGATCGTCCCCTGTACTCAGCACTGGTGAGGCCGCACCTCAAATACTGTGTTCAGTTTTGGGCCCTTCACTACAAGAAGGACATTGAGGTGCTGGAGCATGTGCAAAGGAGGGCAACAAAGCTGGCAAAGGGTCTGGAGAGCAGGTCTTATGAGGAACAGCTGATGGAACTGGGGTTGTTTAGTCTGGAGAAGAGGAGGCTGAGGAGAGACCTTATTGCTCTCTACAACTCCCTGAAAGGAGGCTGTAGTGAGGTGGGTGTTGGTCTCTTCTCCCAAGGAACAAGTGATAGGACGCGAGGAAATGGCCTCAAGCTGCACCAGGGGACATTTAGATTGGACAGTAGGAGAAAATTCTTCACCGAAAGGGCTGTCAAGCATTGGAACAGACTGCCCAGGGAACTGGTTGAGTCACCATCCCTGGAGGTATTTAAAAGACGTGTAGATGTGGTAGTTAGGGACATGGTTTAGTGGTGGACTAAGCAGTGCTCGGTTAACAGTTGGCCTTGATGATCTTAATGGTCTTTTCAACCTGAATGATTCTATGATTCCTTTGACAATATTTGTTTCGAGGACAGAATTTGTGGTTTGCAGGGGGTAATAAATACAGTATCAGCATAGATTTTAATGAGCAGATGCTGTGTTTCTTGCATAGCAGGACAGATGCACAGTTATCAGGCACTACCAATAAGGAAGCCTGTGAAAACAGGTATGATTACAAAGGAAGATGTTAAAAGAGGAGTCTGAGATAACAGATGGTTATGATAAAACAGAAAATGAATAAACAAAAGTTGGAAAGGAGACCAACAAGGGACAGGGTGTGCAGTGAAGAGCAGTGAACTGCGATACAGACTAAAGGAAAGAAAAAGGTAAGAGGAAAGCAAAGGCTTGAAGCTTTGCCAGGGAGTAGTCACTGTAGATGATGAAATTAATTTCACTGAAATGAAATGGATGTCAATAGTGAATTCAAGAGATTATTCATGAACTGAAGACCTTAGACAAGTCAGCTCTTGCAAATGAGCGGTTCAGAGCACTGGCAGACCAGCAGCTTGTCAAACAGTTGATAGCTAAGGGCCATCAGGAAAATGGAAGAGAGGTAGCTGAAGGTGCTGAAGGAAGGTGAGCAGAAGCACAGATGAGTATGAAGTACCGTGGGAAAGGATGCATGGAAAAATGAAACATGACTTTAGTAAAACTCACTCTGGATCATGTTGGACAAAATATGCATTTTGGTGTCCTGGGCTGTGACACAAGAATGTGCTCACCTGAGACTGGATCCATAAACCACACTCAGTGCCTTTTACTATTCTACCTCTGAGCCACATTCAACCACACTTGATTGGTACCAAAGCCTGACCATGAAATAATCTCTTAGGCATGCACAAAGCTGCTTTCAAGTCAGTGGAGCACTACAAGCATCTGCTCATATGCATCGAGTGCCAGGACCAGGCTGACACTGACCATGACAGTATTACTTACAGACTACTTGTAAGACACTGCTCAAGCACATGGTGCATTTTGGCATTCTATTTTTAAATTAATATATGGCAAATCTAAATAATTTGTGAAGTTTGTGGTTATTCAATTGTGTGGAGAAAATTGTGGACTTGATGGACTTGATTATCCTTTTAGAAGTATATATGGTATCATTTTCACTTCAAGGCTGCTGCTAAAATTAACAGTGGGTTGGTTATTAGTTGGGGTAAAAGAGAGAAAATTGGCTCCATAGGTGTTTTTTTAAATGACAAGAAAAAATAAAGATTAAGACTGCAGAGAATGCTTATTCCTGCACTGTGAAATTATGTACCTTGCTTTCCTTTTTTCCTCCATATGAAAAGCAGTTACACTGAGTAAAGCTGCTCCCATGTCTTTCCAAACTACTATGGAAGTGAAACAGTTAACTGTAAAACATCCATGTTTACAGATGATGAAGTCTGCACGTTTAACTAAACTTGTGCTGTCACTCACAATCAGTCTGGCAATCATACAAGCAAAAAGATCTTTGTCTTTCCCCTGTTCTGTTATGCAACTCAACATATTTGCCTAATACATGATTCACTCAAGTCACTGAAGAGGTACAAAATGTTTGGTAGGACTACGAAGCCACTTTTATCCCAGTGCATACTTCCAAGTGTGCTAGTCACATAACCATTTCTATGCATGTTTGCCTTAAAGTATCAATAATGAGAATTTGGTGTCCTTTAAAAAGAATAATAATGTCTGGGTCACCCCAGAACTGAAATGAGGCAAGGACCTTATTCCTTCTTTATCACTTTTCCCATCTTCCTCAGAGCTTTAGATGGGGATGTGGCATATGACAACAAGGTCTACAAATTTAGCTACTATGAAATAGGAAGTAAAGGGGTAGCATGGAAGAGGGAGCTTTCTCCTGCTTGTAAATGGAAAATACACAAGTTCTTCTGAAGAGAGAGATCGAATTGTCAAGAAATAGGTGGGGCCACAGGAAACCGTCCATGAGAAAGGCAGGAAAAAACACTCCAGAAGGAGACATGGGGCAGGAGGGACTTGATACTTAAAGGGAGAAATGTCACATAATGTATCAGATTCGACTTTCTTGGCACTATTGGTAGGTTCTAGCTGAATATTGCTATATTTCTACGATTGCAAGTGGTTTTCCTCACTTGAATAGACATGCCCAATGGTATCAAATCTGTTGGTGGCTTTGAGGCAGGAATCAAAACACCTCGCAACTGAGAAAGTTTCCGGATTCTTGGAGTTGAAACTCTTATGTTTATGCTGAATGACTGAGTTTTCAGAGCCCTAAGACAACATGTAAAATTACATAACCTTGCCTGGTAGGCACTAATTCAGCTGTAGGTTGTCCAAAGAGACAAAGACAAACCAGGGTCTTATGAAAATCAGCTTAAGCCAAGATGAAACAGGAGTTAAGGTAAAATGGAAGAAATACTGTAGATAACGTCTCTATCTCCTGAAATGAAATTTCACAAGAGGGAGTAGAGGAGATCACCCTTAAGTGATGTTAACACTGCGTAAGTCATGCCATGCTAATAATTAGTTCGCTAATTGCTGAGAATTACTTATTTGAACATGTATGTTTACACATTAACAAATACTAACCTAAAATCTGACTCCGCAGTATCAGCCATCACTGATAACATTAGCATGTGAAAGAGAGAACAAATGAACAAACAGGGTTTCAAATTTGGATCTGCTTGCTGCTACCTCAGAGCTCCTGCGTGTCCAGTCAACTGCAGTGTATTAAAATTTTTTATTAGATGATGTAACAGACTTATAGAGTTTCCAGAGTTTTACGCTCACCAGAAAACTGAGCTTGGATGTGGACCTGTATGTCTTTATTTTCCCTTGGCCTGGGGTAACTCTAGGCCTGAACCTTTCTCCCTGTCCCCAGTAGCCCCAAGACATATTTCTTTCACACAGATTCAGTCTGTCAACATGTAAGAAAGTAGGACTTCATGGTCTAAGTGTCTGGTCAGAGCTATTCCTAACCCCATCCAAGCCCACATACATACACACACATGCACAATCATCCTCATTTGTTGAAGCACTAGGCTTTCCATTTTCTATGCATTTGCCAGTTCATGGTTTGTAACCGCAGGAGCAGATATGGCTGAGATACAGCACAGAGATTTTGCAAAAGTTTCTGTTACAGTTGCACAAGAAATAAATAGAAGTAGACAAAACAAAAATTGCTGTTTGCATTTCCCAGCTTTGGAAATTTTTCCTTTTGATTGTTGTTTGCTAGGGAATTTGGGGGCCTTTAAAGTATTCAGGGACCTTCACTGACACAGCTTTGTCTTCGGCAACTCTTCTTCTCTTGAAAATGGCTGGCAAGATAAGTTCTTACTGATTACCAAGGGTCATAGAGGTTTAGTGACCTTCTACAAACACCCTTGTGACATCACTGCTTGCAACTGCATCCAGATGTGGACTGTGGAGTTATCTAAGATAGCAGAATGAGCGACTGGGCTTAGAAACAAAATGGACCCTGCTCTACGACAAAGGTGCTTACACAGAGTTCATAATCTTCGAAACGCAGCTCATAAGTTGCACTGTCCCCAAAGAGCCACAAGTGAGAAATCCTTTCTTCACTCCACAGTGGCCAGCACTCATGCTCACCATGAGGAAAGCACAGAAACAGCAATGGTGCAACACCACGCTCGTCTGCCACAGTCAGCCTCAGCAATACAAACGTCGATCCTTCTTTTTCTGTTGTCGTGGGGAAAGGGGGAAGGGAGCCATTTTAACTTCACTTATTACTTTATGAGTTTTCTCTTTAGTCTGAATGAGCCCCTCAACAGTATCACCAGGTGCTGGATGATGGCTTCAGAGCTACCTCACTGTACCAGGTTTGGATGCCAAATCTGTAGTGATCTCTGCAGCATTGGATGCACAGCTCCCAGGCTCTGTGGGAGGCTCCACGACCCCTGCCCACCAGAGGATGTCCAGGACCAAGCGCCTACTACTGAACTGTTGCATCCACAGCAGGAGATCTGTTTTCAAGGTGGCACATTTTCTCAGATCACTTTGTTTCTTCAGTTCAAAAACACCGACCTGAATTTTCGCAAGGGGCAGTTCTCACTGTCTCACTGAAGAGCACGAGACTGGCTGTCACAAACTGTAAAGTGAAACTTAAGGGGAAAACGGAAGAAGCAAGACTAATCTCCTTGGGCACACTCCAAATATCTTACGTATTTTCTTCCTTTTAAAGTCCACTCCTGTTGTCAGATACAGCCTCATTCTGCTAGCAGCAGCCAGAAATATAAAATGGCCTAAAGTTCAAAGCAGGAAAAAAATCAATGCACAGATTTCATTTTATCACACATACACAACGATTGGCTGAATTTGCTTCTACCTAACAGCCTGCAGCCCAAGGACAGCATTTACATACCAACTTGCACCTATTTTTAGATCAGGTAAGTATTCATCGAACAGGGAGGAAGAAACTGAGTTAAATAGCAAGTGACTTGCATCACATAACTCCACAGATTAGACAGAGCACGTGAAATGGTGACAGTCGCTAACAGCGAAGAAAAATCTGAAAGCAGACTTCATAATTGTGACAAATATTCAGCAGTGAATTATAGTTATAATTTTATTTGTTTACAGTACTCCTGTCCCTAACTTTTAATTCCTCAGCTGATGACCTAACAATTGAACCAATTATTTAAGCAGAAATTAATTTTAAGACTAATGAACTTCTTCCTACAAGGAAGTAACTGCAGGGGACTCTGCTGTCACTAAGTTCTCTTCTGTTTGTCACTGCTCCCCAGTTCACAGATGATCTAAGTTCTGACTTGGTTTGCTGCACACTTACACTGAAGATGCCAGAGACAGCTTCAGGACCCAGGTGAGAGCAAGAGTGTCAGCAGTGTAAGCATCCCTCTGTGGTTCCCGGTGACGGCTGGGGAGCGGAAGGGAAGGGAAGAAACTTAGGTGCCATCTGAATAAAAAATCCTGAGATCGGGGTGGGGTGGGGGGTGTTTTTTGTGGAAGAGAGGGAATTTCCTTAAGATTGTGAGGTTCTCCGAGATGCGCATTTTCATTTTTCATCCTAAATGATACTGAGTGCAGGGCTATGAATTACCCCAGTGCTGACGCCAAAGCTGAGACTATAACAGCAGCACTGAGATCAGCGATACCCCAGTAAAGGAAGCAGTGAATAGGTGGCCATTCAGTATAACATCAGGTCAGCTCGATATTTAGAAAATTCATTACATATGTTCCCAGAAGCAGCATGACTCAGATACATGTGATCAAGAGCATCTGCATAGAAATTGGAGGCAGATGTTTGCTAGCAGGCAAAGTGCAAACTTTAGAAGCAATGAACTCCATGGAAAAGGTGGGTCTTCAGGCTTCTGGTGGAAATAATCTTTTTTGACTACCATTATAACAGCAAATAAGGGATTACAGTTGCAGTGTCATACGAACTAGAAAGAACATCAGAAGAAAACAATTAGTACTTTCTGTGGTTCTTTTTAAACAGAAGATCCCAGGTGTTCAGGTCCTTAGAAACTACAGTCTAGGTGATCTAGAATGAAACATGGCATTAAAATACAGAATACTGTAACTGAACTATAGCAATGCCTACTTAAACACAGAAACTGTCCTGTCTTCAGAGTCTAATTTCTCTGGACACAGACACAGTAAGTAAGCCAAGATATCATAATGAAAAAATCCCTTCCTCTGCATAAGCACACTTAATTTTTACGTTAAGCTTTGCTTTAGTAGCTATAAGTCTGCATTTTCACGACTTAATAGATACAGAAATTCTACAGTAAAAGGAAAAGACTAAACACAGACTTTCTAAATGTAGGTGAATCAAGTAAATCACTTGAATTTCATTGCGGGGATTTTTTTCTTTCTTTTTTTTTTTTTTTTTTTTTTGCAGGAGGACTGTGCATTTGTGTAGGGTTGTATCTTCTCATCATCTCCAACATTTTTCTTTGATCATTTTTTCTGAAACATAATATGGCAACTGATGCCCTCTGCTCTCCACAATTGTTTTATAGCCTTTCTGATTTTGAGCTGTCTGTGGTTTGTTCACTACCTGTTAGTGAATTTGGCTAGGTTAATGCTGTTTTCTGTTCCTGCTATTAGTTTTAAAAATATAATTGTGACAATACAGAATTGAAACATTGGTTCTTTATCCATCTTGAAAAAAGAAGAGGAGTGAAATGTATTGGCTGTAGCTTCGGAGCAGACGGTTTCATGGCTCCAGCTAGCCCACCTCCTTTGTTTAACTGTGAAGAATGCATGTAGTCAGCTGTATGTTTTGTTGCTCTTCTCTAAGTAATATATACATTTATCTGTGTAGAAAATTATGGAAAATAGAACTACTCATATACAGTAGTTCTCAATTTAGAGTTTCAAATAGAAACTACGCACTTGCCTGAATCGCTGCCTTAAATTCCATTTTCATGGAATTAACGCGACGAAGGATCAGCTTTATCTGAGCTTTATTCCCAGAAAACATCTCACACTTCTGTATAGTGAAAATCAGTGTTTTGCTTGTTCAGGTCTGAGCTTGTTCTTCCCAGCAGCCGCTGTACAGCTCCGCCAGTGTGCAAAAATGAATTCCAATGGAGGCATCGCAGACAACGCTCCTCGGGTACCTGGTGAAGGCAGATGCAGTGGTTTGCTCATCTCTTCTGGGAGCTCTGCATCTTACTATAACCATAATAATGATTTCTTCACAGAAGTACCCTTCGGTTACAAATAAAGACCAGGCTATTGGAGCAGTAAAAAGAAAGAACATCCTTTGCCTCATTTTGTTCATTTCATTAAAAACTGTGAGATTTGGCTACTGCTTTCTACAACTGACATCCTACAGCCTCATTAGGATTATCTGGTAATAGTTTGTAAGTAAAGATGCCTTTTCACACACTGCTGCTGTCTCTTTTTCTGTCGATGAGTGCTAGCTACCTTCTCTTTCATTGCTGACTTCTCAGTGTATGGCAAACAAGTCCTCGTGATACAGTTAGTACAAAACAAAGGTATTTTTGAGGCAGTAATAAAATTACAAGTGTTTCAACTACTACCTTCTCTATTCTTTCCTCTCTTTCTCTTCTGAAACACCACTAACATGCAATAAGCACTCAGCAGTGATTTCAGCTCTACATTATTGGAAGCAAAAGAAGCTGAATCATGCTATGTGAGGAAGCACATACCCCTCACTTTTACAATGGCACTAACTTCATACAGACGCTGTGGAATCGTCAGAACCACCAGCTTTGATGTTACGAGAGAAACGGCAAGGGCACAGGTGGCTTCATTCCCTGTAGGTGGACCTTCATCTTAAACCCACATTGGTCTGATGGGTTAACAGACTGCTGTTAACATTTGTTCCTCTCTCCTCATCTTTTCTTTTATTGTCCAAGTAAAGGGAGATTTGCTTATTGGCATATCCCAGGCTCTTGAGTTTTATTCTGCTTTTCACATAATAAGTTCTTTGTCCGGAAAGCAAAGCAATGTGATGACTATAGCTTTTGTTCCAAGATCTGGGCTGAGTTTTGGGCCATTAAGACTCTTTCCAGTTGTAAGATCTCGTTCCCTCAGGCTTTTTATGTAATGTATGATAAAGGAGTTGGAAAGCAAATTTATTACCTCTTTTTCTTTAAGGCTTTCCTTTTCATCCTTGACAGTGGTAATGGGACCTTTACCACTGATGCTATTCAATTTCTCCTGAGTGTCTTATCCTTTGGTGTCATTAACAAGATAAGTTATCCTTTCCTAAATCTCCTTCTCCTGTTCAGTTTCAAGGGTCATGTTTTTGCATGGCTTCAGTGTTAATGTGGAGAAAGTTCCCACCAAGCATATGGAAACTCTACAGACCATCTTAGATTAGGAGTGCACTTACTGGTCATGGATCTTCAGGTATCTCTTCTGTGCATATCAGATATTACAGATAGCCAAAAACTTCCAGTGAGCCAAAAAAGAACTGGAGCTGCTTTTATGTCACGTGATATTCCTCCTCTTTCTTTTTCCCAGACTTCTGTCTCTCCATTTTCAGTCTGGAAACCCACCATTGTGCCTGATATTCACATTCCCAGTGAGGACTATTTCTGATGACTTCACAGTTTCATAATGACTTTGAGCAATGGCTGACATCTCTCTGCACAGGCTGCAGCAATTTCTATTTCCAGGCTGTCTTTATTCTGCTTAGTTAACAATGATACAGCAAATTTCTAATTCAGTACCAACAGTGAATGAAAAAGATCAGGCTTTTAAAAAGACTGGGGAAGAAAAAAAATCAGTTTTTCACTTTCTAAGGACATTGCTACGTACATGAGGCTACAGAGAGCAGAATGACTCTTCAAGGAGGGAATGTATTGAGGGAAACACCACATCTGCACCCCTTTCCTTATGCATTAGTCTAGCAGTGAAGAGCGATCATCAGAGTTGAAGAGAATAGCTACACTGCAGAAAGATTTCAACCTTGCCGAGTCTAGGATGTAAGTATAAACTGATCTGACACTTTATTTGTGGAAGAATGAACTCTGCCCTGATTATAAAAAAGACAAAGGTCAGCAGCCTTCATGTCTCATGTGGACACAAGCTGAATGCAGCTGGATGCAGGTACTTCTGCCTGTGGGAGAGAGTCCTCACAGCTGAGTGCGCTGTGGGAAATCCTGCTTGCTCCTGAGGCACCCAAGGATGGGGATGACTGGAGACAACAATGACTACTTTGCAAAAAATCTTTCAAGTGCCAACAGTAATTAATCCCAATGTATTCAGGGGAGAGGAGTCCTCTCCTTGCTATGCACACCTAGTCCCCTTGCACACGGGCCAGCGTCTGTGGCCAGAACCACCAAACAAATGGCCCTTCACAGCAATAAAAGCACAGGATTGCAAACAAGTCCTTGAGAAGAAGGGTGGAGGGAGGATTCACCTCTCTGCACACACAGCAGTGGGCAGAGTGAGACAACCTTTTTGCCTTCCCATCTCACTGGCTGTTCCCACAGTTGAACAAGGAGTATGGCCAGATGATGGCTGCAAGTCAAAGCGGGTACGACACACCTGACAGCCTGGCTGTTTGCTTCCATCTGCTGTCAGCAGAGTAACTAGACCTTGCTCAATCAGCGCTGGGACACTTGCACATACATGGTGTAAATAAACAGAATACAGAAGCCCCCGAGACAAATAAAATTCCCTTTTCCCTCGACCTCAACTCAGTCAGATGAAAACGCTTAATATCTCAGATGCAGAAATAAGCCTCTCACATTTCAGCATTTATTCTCCTTACACAATGCACTGCTCTAGTCACATCATGAAAACACTTTAAAATCATATTTTTAATTAACTAGAGCAACACCAATATGGCTTCTTAGTTGCTGCATTTATGCAGAGGCCAACAAATGTAATGCCCGCACTTCTAAAATGCCACATTTCTGAAAGTAATGCGTCTTATAAAACTTGTGATAGATTTTTTTCTTTTAATATCTCATTACTGTAATAATGGTTGCTTTGCTTTCAGAAGGACCAAAGCAGCCTAATTCAAATGGATGGAAATATACAGACCAAAGTGGCCAACTGGAGTTAAGCATTTCTCTCCCAGCACTCTCAGTGCAGTCTGGACATTTCCCTCTCCAGCGTACTTTTGGCACTCTTGTTTTTTACTAAGAATACTCTACAACAGCAATGTTTAAAAGGATTTTCAAATCACAACGCCAGCCTGCTATTTGGAACGCTGGGAGAAGTCATAAGCAATGAGAAAACTGGGAAGGTATTTCATGTTTTGAGATTGTCCTAAATCAGGGTCAATGGCAAAAACAAAGCAAACACTGATGCTTGGCTTTGGTTTATCATTAGCATGCAAAACAGAAAAAATGAACAGATAAGCTGTCCTGTGAACAGCAATAAAAGGGGATTGACAAATCCTTCCAAATTTTGTTTAATGTGTTATCACTGAAAGCACTTCTTTATGAACCTGAATATACATCCTCTTCTTTTATTATATTTTTCCTCATTCAATTGAGCAACCTCCATCCCCAAGCTCATCCTTCTTCTGTCCCGTCCCCCGCCCCCCGCTCATTCTGCTGGAGCAGAAAATGAACAGAGCTTCATTTGTTTACCAGTGCCAGCAGCAGCAGCAGCAGCAGCAGCAATGTCAGCCTTGCAGAAGCAGCCACCCTGCCTCCACGGCCCCAGCCGAGGGCACACCTCATGTTTCCAGGAATTGTGCATCCCAATGAACTGCTGTTTCTCTAGAGAACAGCTAGTGCATTTATGGAGGTCTCAAGTAAGCAAAGTTTTTTGGAAAAAAAAAAAGAGGAAGAGATTAAAAAAACAGTATTTTGGAACTACTGCATATTCAGAGAGATTAAAAAATTTGCTATTAGAAGAGAAAAGCATCGAAAATTAGGCTTAAACAGCAATAGCAGGTTCTCTTAGGTAACAACTGGACAGAATAAGCTGAAGCCAGAGCATCCCCTTCCAGCTTCACTCAGGAGCTCCCATTCCTTTTTGTGTATATATGGATACTGGATATATATACACAAAATAATAGTTGTCCATAGCAAGTTCTGCTTTCTCTCCATCACACAGGGAATGGAAACTTTGGTCCTTTGCTGTGCTCCAGGCACACATGCAATAGCATGACTTTCATTAACTCGATCTTAAAAGTTCAGCTTTCCTGCCCCTGCTCTTTCCAGAGCTCATTCTTCTCTGGTAGCCTGGAGCCCTCCTCATTTCCAGCTTAAAGGTATGCACAGTCCATTTACAGTCAGATGCTACTACCCAGTTAGCTCTTGTTTGCGGGCAGGCTAACATTTTCCTTTATCTACATACAGACAACAAACTTATTCATGCTCTACCCATCTTCAGTGGGGCACAGACATCAAGGTCTTCCAGTTTCTCCTTCTCAGATAGGTTGAAAAATGGAGAAACTGATCACTGGGGTTTCTTTTGCCCAATCTTCTGAACAAGTTTGAACTGACCTGCCTTAAGTATGCATGGCCAGAACTGTGCAAAGTATCCCAGGTGAAATCTCACTTGAGGCATGTATTATCTCTACTGGGAGACGGTCATCAGATAAATCCTCCAAGATCTCCAATCTTCTCCTCTTTATGTCATCCTCACGTATTTCATATTCTTCTTTTTTTTTTGCAGAGAACAAGAGCCCTTTGTGGAAATGCTCCAGGCAGCTTGCAGTGCCTAGGTAGGGAAACACCTGTTTGTATTCATTAGGAGACAGCCCTGCTTTGGTAAACTTAGAGGTTTGCAGTCTGAACTCTTGAGAGCTACTGAAGCTGTTATTTCACTAACCTGTTTATTCAGAACACTTTCTCCTAGTTGCATGTTTTGACTCTTTCCATTATACCAGTCAGCTTGTTGCTTCCTTACTCTCTGCCACTCTTCTGCTTTATTTTTTTCTTCATCATCAACCTCTGTAGAAATGCTATCAGAAATTTCTGTAAGGTGGGGAGATTTTCAAAAAGTCTTAGGATCAACGTTGGCTCAACACAAGTTTAATTTAGAATGTGTGATGGGTCTGACTCACACAGTGCTATTCATGCCATCCACCCCTGATTTGGAACAAGCCTAGTGGTTTAGTTATGACCTGAAAATGTCTGAAGCCAAATTATATATAGCATTTAAAAATATTTATAATGTTAAGAATGGTTATAAACATCTCCAAAGTCCCTCAAGTGATGCACAGGTTCACAATGGATACATTTCTGTCTGAAGCCTACACTGAACACCTACTTCAGACAACCTGGACCGCTCAACATAATGCATTCATGCCCATGTAAAGTGACTGAGCTTGACAGGCTTCTCCCAGGTTTCCTCAAAGGATTGCCTTTGAAAGGATACACCAAAGAGCAGAAGTACTCTCTGATCCAAGAGAGGCTTTGCTGAGATTAGATTCTCTCAGCAGTCCCAACATCTTTATCTCTGACCTTGCAGGTAAGAAAACATCACTGGTCAGCTACAGCAACAAGACCTCTATGGCAGGATGAACAGGCATGTGAGGAATGCAGGCAATGTTATTCTTGTCTGTGATCCAGAAATTGGCTTTAAGACTTAGTGAGAGAGTAATCACCCTGGCCTTCGTCTGCAACATCTTAAAACAACCCACCACTGAGGACAGCAGGCATTTACCATGTGCCACCAGACACCAATATGCAGGAAGAAAAATTTCACTGCTTCTCCTCCACAGCATCGTGCTGAGCAGGAATTCAAAACAAGCCACTGGAGTGAGGACGATAGGGAGCCACAGGTCACGGGCAGTGGCAGAGCAGTCACAACTACATCTCGCCACCACTGTGACATGCCTGCTCCTAGAGAAAAGGTATCTGAACCAGACTGACCCAGAGCTGGCCCTGACACAGTGGAAGGTGGAAGGAGGAGTACAAATAGCTGGGCAGCACGTTCCCTGGTACTGCAACTGCATGTCTGGAGGAACACGAAGAGGCAAGCATGGACCCTTTGCTAGCTAGCTAAAGTTTTGCAGCTTTACAAAGCTCACATTCTTCACTTGAAGCCTGGCTGCCTCATACGAGATAAATACCTGTGCATGAGCTTAACTCAGGCCTAAATTTAAAGCCCACAAACATCAAAAATATTTTGAGTTAAGCATTTCTCTTGCTGAGCCGGGCCTCTTGTTTGCAAGGGAGGAATCTGCTGGGGGCAGGCAGTGGGAACCTTGCTGTCATGATTATGGTGGGCTACTTGCCTGCAAACAGCAATGGGACGTGCTCTGGAGGCAGCCCCTGGACAGACACAGAAAAGGAAAAGTAGAGAGGACAGAAGGGAAGCAGATATTTGAAGATTACAGGCTACTCTGGAGAAAAAAAGGGTGGCAAATGGGTGGTAGGGTGACAAGGAGGAGGCAGGGAGGAGGGTCAGGAGCTGTCCAGGGCCACAAACCACAGCAGCGCACCAGAGGCCCCAACGCAGGGCTGAAACCAAAAAATCCCCAGTTTTAAATAACAGCATATAAACAAAGAGCCAAAAAAGATGGTAAAAGATGAGATTGACGATGCCCAGTCCTTTTGGGTTCAGCTTGGCAGGCTGCAGACACCAGACTGTTGGTTACTGTGCTGCACCAGTGCGCTGCCATGCAGGGATTCAGTGGAAGGGAAAAAAAAAGGATTGAATTGTGAGTGGCTCCTTATTTTTATATCCTGTTTCTCTTTTTCTCGATGGGGTGTTTTCCTTCTTTCACAAAGGAAACACAAAACAAAGGGATATACACAGAAAATTTGAGGTTATAGAATCTTATCTGGCCAAAACAGAAAGAAGAAAAGCATAGAGGTATTTGATGCTAAATGTCATGAGACTATAGAGGCACTATTCTTTACGGAGAGCAAATGAGAGATCCTCATGCTTGCAGCTGCCTTTGAAACGAACTCCCAGAAGTTGCAATAATAACCTCTTGCAAAACAGCTACTAATCCTTTTTTGTAACCGTTCCAAGCTGTCTGTGCGTCCCTCACCCCTACACCATGTCAACAGCAAAGTGAAACAGTGCTTAGGGTCCCTAATGCTATAAGCGTGTTAAGAGTAAAAAATAAATACATCAGATATCCTTTGTTCTCCCAGCTGTAGACATAACCACCTCCCTGTCCAGCCAATTTGCTTATTTCTTGCCATAGCACTCCATAATCAGTGTTCTCAAGAGACAAGGCAAACTCATCTAGAAATCGCTGTATTCCTATCTAATGGTTTCAGGTGCTGCTACTATTCTTATCTGCTCTTGAAAAAAGGTCAAGGATATTAGTGAGTCACGTTTGTTCCTCCATTTATTTCTACAGTTCAGCACAGGTCATCCTTTATCGCCAGCTGGACGAGTATTGCTTTAACATTCTTCTTGGTGCTGGTCATACAGAACCTGATTGCCTTTTTGTTAAGCTAAATTTACACTGGCATGCCTCCTTTGTCTACTTTAGACTTCCAGTGGGACGAGAGAGGAAAAAATATCTAGTTCATTATTCAGCAAGATATCAGTGTTGAAATTACAGCCCCGCAGACGCTTCGTCTGTAAGCATCTCAGCCCTTCTAATGTGGTGAAAAGCTTTCATGACCCGAGACAGGCATTTGCTGGACATTGGGACTTCTGGGATGTGCTGGTACTTCCAAAGCCCAAGTTGTCAGGCTTCTTCCTTGCAGGCAGCTTCCCCCTTGACGTAAACCTCTCTTACTACTCATTTCCCCTTTCAAATCAGTGGATGCACACAGAATACAACAGGGTCCACAACTGCAGATTACTGCAAGCACAACCAAACCCTTGGAGCTCAAGTCACAAATATGCAACTTAACATGAGGTTTCTCTGACGAAGTCCCGAGGCAATGATTGTGCCTTTGCTAGCTATTTTCTCCTTAGTGATGCAACCACCCACAATGCGGTAGGAGCCTGCAGCTGACAAAAAAGGCATGCCGTGATTTGGAAAAGCTAGCCCACAACTATACAGGCCTTTTCCGGACAGCGATACAAAGCTCACCAACAGGTCAAGCCTACAGTAAGAAAACGTCAAGCAGGCTACCTGCTGTGATTTCTCATAAATTTATTAAAGAGAGAAACATTGGCCTCTGCACAGTATTAGCAGAAAAAAACCACACTACTTATATATTAGATCCAGAAGGCATTGCTGAAGAAAGCTCTTCCCAAGACTATTACAATGCTGGAGCATGTCCTAACCAGTAGACCGTTGACTGCATCTCAGAAAGCTCATATAAGAACAAGACGGTGAATGCTGAAAGGTCGTCATGCTTTCATGCTTTGAAATAAAAAGCTCTGAAGCAAAATGACTGCCCGCGAGTATATAAAGAACAGTGGTGCAGTGATCAGGAGTGCTTTCAAGGTCACCTTTTGAAAAGATTAAATCCATGTACAAAAATCATTGATTCATAAATAAAGTAGCATTTGCACATGCAACCACCAGAACAGCATGTCACCAGAGGCAGCTCAAACTATAAGGGACCCATCAGGTGCATGTGCAATTACCTAAGTAGTCCCATGCACAGCTCTTGTCCTTATTTCCTTAACCATTTTGCCTTGCACATAAGCCAGTAAGTAATCAAGACAGTACTTTAGCACCACTCAGTGTATAGTTCTCCTATACACAACGTACTACGTACATGTGCATGTGTATGTGTACACCATTTGTATTAGAGAAGTACTTGAAAATTGTATTTACCTGCGGCAAACAGTAAGCTTTTTGTGGATGACTACCTTCAGCATCTTAAGGATCTGAATATGTTTTGCAGTTTGGAATTCCTTTCTCTTTTAAAGCCAGTGCTTAAGATTGTGAAATCTTTACGCCCCACATAAACACAGGGGAAGCTGACATACTAAATTTGGAGCCCCACATTACCAACTGTTTGGTACTACTGAAGTGTAGAGAAGAATGACCAGAGATGTCCCCATGACTGTACAAAACCAAAGACAACTGGGGTTATTTTGACAGGCTTCAAAAAACTATGAGCAAGAGAGGGCAAAATTAAAATTTAATCGAGAGGATGATGCAAATACTTAGATCGGAAGATTAATTCCCCATCACCTGTGAGGCAGCCCATAGGCTTTGCAAACGGGGGAAACCAGCTGCCCTTCCAAGGACGTCGCCTGGCATGTTCACTTCTGCTGGGTAGAGTCGGTGGCTGGTCTGAACTCATCTCCTTAGCTGACCTCTTGGGCTCAGGGAGTTGCAGATAATCCTAGTGTTCAAAGTCATCTCCAAAATGCCACAGTGCCAGGGGAAGTGGGATGAACTGATGGAGTAAGTTACAAAAGCTAGTAACAGGATGAGGGTGAAATGGTTGGGCTCCCTGGTAGCAATTAGGGCGAGGAGCTGCTCTGCAGGCTCCAGCCTAGTGACAAAGACACGTGGATGTCTGTGTAACTAAACCGCTCCAGCACCCATGGGACAGCCAAGCAAAACAAAGGATCTGCAGAACCGAACTGGAAAGATGGTAAGGGTGCACAGCTGGGCGTGCACTTTATGGCATCGCAGGACCTGAAACGCTCCTGTGCTTGCCGAGTCTCATCTCACGGCACCTATGCCTTTAAGCCTTTCAAAAAACTCAACAAGCCTCCAGTTTAAAAGCAGAGTTAAGATCCCCCTTACTTCTACGCTGAGGACATCTCAACAGTCCACTTCTCTCATACTGGAATGGTCCTCATATTTTGATAAGCTCATATAATTTGGGGTTTTTGCTCCTCAGCTCTGCTGGGGAGACCACAGCCTATGCTTCTACAATGAACAAGACAGGGGTTTCACAGTCAATACTTTTATTAGCTAGGTAACTCTGGTTTCTCTCTCTAGGAAGTGCTCCCTGTACACTGAACCTGGGAGGCATTGTGTGGAAAACAGAAGGCTATAAGACAGCTATTTAATACTAGCAATTCTGCACCTCTGCGTTTTTTTTATATTTTACATTAGTTTGTACAATTTAATAGGAAGAGGCCATGCTAACAGCCCATAACTACATTACTCTTCTAGATTTCCCTGTCTTTGAGGAGCACATAGTTCCCAAGTTGCTTGTCTCCCTCACCAGAAGACATGGTCTTCAGGTCTGACCCACCATGTACAGCACTTTACATTGATCACAACACTCTTTGCTTTTGGTGACTCACTGAATTTGAGCCTACGTAAAACGCCACCACCACCTAACGCCATCCAAAGCGCAGCACTCTTCATGCCAACACATTTTACAAGGAAGTAATGTGGGAGAGGGAACAACTCCTGCTTTTTACTTGGAAAATCATCTGAAAACCTTTTCAGTCTAAATTGTGTTTAACTGCCCCAATCTCTCTTGTTGCTCCTGGCCACGTTCTCCTCCACAGCAGTGACCTAGCTAACCCCGTTTCCTCTCCTTCGTGACCACACCACAGTTAATATAACTACAGACAGTTATAAATTTCCTTTTTTGTTCAAGGTATAAATGCTTCATTTCTATAATCTCTCCTCTTATGTAACTGACATTTTTTTTCCCCCCTCTCACCAGAACCGAAAATGTGAAGCATCTTCCTGGCCAGTAATGCTGCTAACTATTTGTTTTCTTCTCAAATAGGCTAAACGCTTTTTAATTGGTAAGACGCTGACAGAGGAAGTGGTAACGAAGGACTTGTGCAAGAGTCTATTTTTCATCTGCAGAACGGCAGATTTGAGATCAAAGGCTGGCAAGTTCTTGGAGCACCGTTGATATGCTGCGGCAAGGAAGGTGGTGGTGGATCACAGCTGGCCATGGCTGCAGGAACAGCAGCTGCCGCTCACTGACAGAGAGGTTATACGAATACAATACTGGTCACTAAGATGCAGCAGAATGAGAGAGGGGTAACACAGTGTGAGTAGGAAGCGAAGAGGGAAAAGGGTCTGATAAAATGTAAGTATAAATCCTGCATTTTCAGGGAAGTAAACGTCAAATACTGTCATTAAAAAAACCAGAGCAAGAACAGTGGGTGCAGTGTGGTTGCACCCCTTATTCCTACACACGTTGACCATCTGGCTTAATGAAGAAAAAACACCAGTCCCAGTTGGCACATGTCAACACTTTCTTCAGCCAGAGTAGGTCAAAGCCGTGCAGCCACAAAGATCGAAGGCCAGCATACGAAAGCTCAGGTATGGCCTGCATCTGACTTCATTCACTAATTTAAGTACAAAACACAGGTAAGAAGCCAAGAAGACAGACCTTCTGCTTGCCAAAAGCCTGTCATATGTATCTGTCAGCAAACATAGTAGCATGTACTTTGGTATGGTGAGCTTTCAGCCCCACAGAACCCTGTACCTTAGGGAATATTTACAAGGAGTTGGAGACAAGCAACTAAAAAAAAAAACGTAAACAGAAATATGCTCTTCAGCTTGTATGGATTTTTTCTGCATCTCCACTGGAAAATTTTCCGGGCTTTGAAAATTGAAAAAGATTGGAAACAATCACCTTAGCGATCCAACAGCAATGCAAAAAACCTATGTGAAGCAAGTCACTTGAAAGTAAGTTGCATCTTGCAGTTTATTCACTTCCCATGCTAAAAGCTGAACTGTTGCTGGACCACCACATCAATAAAGCAAACTGGGCATGGTGGGCAACAATGACTACCCTTTGTCCAACAGTAACACTCTCGCCACATCAGAAACAGTGAATTTTTTTGCATCATCTTGGGGAAAATAGTTAAATTGGCACTTGAGATTTCATGCCACTGTAGCACTTATTTTTTAACGAACTGCTATTAACTCACCAGTATTTTTCCTGTCCTTTTCTAGAATGCTCTTGAAAAGGGTATGGAAATCAATTGTGGTTTTGCAAATAACAATGCTGTACTTCAGCCCTCTTTGGAACCAGATGCATGTATACACCTGGAATTATTCTTACTTAATGTTTCATGCAGGCACTTTCATTCTGCAGTACATCAGAAAGGAATTATTCAAGAAAAACTGCATATGCAGACAAACTCTAAAGCAGGGTAGCAAAGTTCTGTGGAAAATCTGGAAGAGAGGCAATAATACCACAGAGAGAGAAGCTGGAGAACTGCAGAGCTTTGCAGCTTCAGACACTGAAGTTCATGGGTCATTTAGGTCTTTTGTTCTTATGGTGGTTCTTTTTTAATTCTCCAGCTAACGGTTATCTGAAAAGGCAGCAGCAGTGTCTAAAACCATAGCTACAGCAATATCATGTCAGTAGAAAATCAAGCAAGCAGAAGGAAGCATAATCTGATGATGTAATTGCATATTAACACTCCTGTTTCCCCAAAATCCACAGGTTTCCAGGTACAAACAGGATGAGGTACCAACAGCTAGTTACAAGCTACAACAGCTTGTTAAAATCTAAGGCCATTACAAATTTTCCATCATTTTTTTTTAAGAAACACATGTTCTGATATGCTGTTTAAACTGGAATTGAGCTCAGCAGTAATATATACGTTATTTAAAAACATCACAGATTTCTGAAAGTAGCTACAAAGCAAAATCTGTTTGGAATTGCTCAGTTTTATGCATGGAGGCTTCTGCATGAGCTGGCAGATATATTTAAATTTTCTATTTATACAGCAACTTACATCCATGTTTTACAAACACGAAGGAATAAACTTTGTAACCGCCTTGTGAAACACATCACTAGTTTAGAACTGACAAAATCCACACAAAGAGAGAGATAAACATCTTGTCTAGGATCAAGACAGGAGGTCAACTAATATCTAGAATCTGCACTTTCAGAGCTGGAGCCTTGCGTATGTGCCTTCTTTCATATGAAAGGACACATCTTCAAACAGTCATTAAGATCGGTCATGTCATATAAGCCTTTGTATACAACCAAGTTCTCCACGCAGCAGCAAAATGAGCGAAGATTGAAAAGAAACCAGTTCAGACCAAACCAAATGTGAAGAGAAATCAGCTTTCTTGGTTTTGTGAAAATGCAACCAAAAGAAAGAAAACCCTTGAAACAAACCAAATGGTCAGTTCAACTCAAAACCAAAAGTTTTACTTCGGAGGTTTCTCTCCAGGACACAGAATGCAGTGGTTCAAACCCTGTTCAAAATTTCAGTTTTGAACCCATGTTTTAAAATTCGGCTCAGGGTATTTTCATCTGTCCTTCCTGATGCTGTCTTAGTCTACTAGATTTCCACTGGTGCAGGGAGGAGAACCCCATTCCCCTACGACTGAAATAAGCACCAGAAGTACTCGACTACCACATGACCCTTTTGCAGTGAATATCCAGTGATATTATGACTGGAGTATCTCCAGAGGGAGCCCTCCACCCTAGACACGGGGACTTGGGATTGCTCGGCAAAGTGGTGGTAAATACACCTGGTCTCCCACCGCATCGGTTACTCTTCTGGTAGGGAGAATCGCTTCCACCCCACAGACCTAAAAGCTTTATTTTCAAACAACCTTCTGGACAAATATCATCTGAACTCACAGTTCTGAGATGAATTAAACTACTTCAGAAAAAAACAGGTGCTGTGCGGGGTTACTTCTCCCTCCTTCCATCCCTTCCTGGAAATAGGCTATCCCTGCAGTTAAATAGCTAGCCAACTACTTCAGACATGGTTAATGGGTATCATCAAGTACAAAACCTGCCAGTTCTTAACAGTGAAGGATAAGAAAGTCCAGAGAAGTCCATACAGCTGTGCTGACACAGCCATGGGGGGTGGGTGGCAATGGGAGTGGGAAGCGGGGAACTGGAGGAGTTTGTGAAGGAAGGGGAGGGTAGGATGAAAAAAGAGAGGGTCCTGACAAAAGAGGCATAGCATAGATCCTAGCTCTAGACGATATATTTTACACTATGGCAACATGGAGCACTGCTGGGGATGGACTCCTGATTTCATAGGTTCATTCTCATAATTTCTAGTATCGTCTGAAATCTTCAGTAGTGATAGCCCCACAGCTCTTCATAACCTGTTTATTTTGCACCTTATGTGCTATAAAATGCAAATATATGTTGGTTTAGCTGCCAGGAGTATGTGTCTTTGTTACCTTTAAGACCATTAACACAGTGCTGAGACTTGGCTTTTATCTGCAAATGTTTTATGAGATCTTTGACTGCTTCCCAAATCTCAGCGTGCATTGCTTGCTGTGAAACTCCAGCAAATGCTCTGCATGACTGGCGAATGCAATGCCTGGTATCTAATGCCTGCTGCAACTAACTTAGACATATAAGCCTAATTAATCACTTGTGCAGTCTCAAGAATTGTCTGTGCAGTCCTTAGAACTGGCTTGAAACACCCCAGTGCTTGGCAGGCGACTATTTAGGAGTTAAGGCTGAAGGGCTCAGGCTGGCATGCAAAAGGAAGTAAAGTGTTCCTTAGAAGAAGAAAGTCTCTGAAGTCAGTATTGAGGTACAAACCCTGAAAATTACTACTTCGGGTGTGTGCGGTTCGGTTTTCAATCCTTCATATAAGGTCTCACTTGGATTTTCTCACTCCGAACAGGAAAGTTAGATGTATTTCACTGATATTGCCTAGCTGCTTCCCTGACTATTTGGCTTGTGAATCCTGCAGGAGAAATGAATTCCTTCAAAATATTACCACTGAAACATAAAAAAAAAAATAAAAATCTGTTGCTAGCATACTCTGTAGATGTTTGCTGCTTTAACAGAATTTCATCTAAATTTAATTTAAAATGCTGTATAGTTCACATTACTTTAAAACAAATAGGGCACTTCCATCAATGTACCATACTAATAGCGTGGTTGTGGTAATAACATACAGTCATGGCCTACACTAATTATAAGGCCTCGCTAGCTTTCTTTTTTATATGGTACTAAAGTCCTACACGATTTAAACGAGTCCCTGACCTCTCACAAGAGCAATAACAGGAGTACTTTGCACTCATACAGCACCTTTCATCTCGGAGCGCTTCTGACACATGAATTTTCATTACATCCCTGTGACACACAGGTAGGCGTCTAGGCACACTTCAAAGGCAGGGGAACTGTGCCATGGAAAGGTTACGCAACTTGGCCCAAATCCCCAGGGAACAGCTGGGAATGTGAACTCTCCCATTCCTTGTTCTGAACGTCCAGACAATAACACTTACCCCAAAAATGCGCTTCATAAAGCATTAATCAAAATATTTAACCCCCTACTAAGTTTGCAAATGCCATGGACAGATGATAAGCTCACTAATTCTTTTTGATACATTATTCATGACTTGTTCTCCTTTTCTGGCAGCGCTTTTTTTCTTAAGGAAAAAAAACCAAAAAACATTCAAATACAGGAAAAAAACAGTTTGTTTTTCAAGCAATTATTGCAAAATAATTTGGAATCCAAAACATTCAGCACTTGTTTTACGGCTTGCCCGTTTGATCCCAACCACTACAGTGTGCAGGACGTATGGCAATTTCTCTGCAGGACCGCAGCACTCGAGTGACCTCAGGAGATAGCAGCAGCAGGGCTCTGCTTCCTCGGCTTTAGTTTCCAAGGACCTGCAAGCCACTGAACAACATTATGTCTGCACACCTAACAGTTATGTCGGCAAATAAAACTGCCCAACCAACCACCAGTGACAGCAATTGAAACTAATGATTCAGGGGCTAGCCATGCGATAGCTAGAAAGGGAAAAAAAACCCTCCTGGTCTTCCCTTTGATAATTAAGGGACTACTGGGGACAGGCCCTGAGTTCAAACTGTTGCTCCCCGCCTGGCCTTTCCTACCCCGTGAGCAGCAGAGAGAGTTACCAGCCACATTTGCAAATTGTATTTAATGCTGCCCGGGGCTGATTCGGCACTTCTGAGAGAGTTAGTGAACTAACGTGCACCTCAGTCTCCCCTCCTTTATAACAACACTAATGCGAAGGTACACATACATTACCAGTCAGGCCACCACAACATATGTGGAGCAGCTCTGAAACCATGTTAAAAGGAAAACTGATGCGGCTGATGACAGATTTTTGAGCGCACGGGGTAACGGCGGTATTATTTGCTGGGTGAGCTGTTTGAGGCTGTGTTGTGCTCCATCACATAGGAGCAGTTTATTTATTTATTGCCAGGCAAGGACATCCAACAACATTTTTTCATGGGAGCTGGGATTTTTAATGCAAACTTTGCTCTCCAACAGCTGAGCTCTAAATAAAACACTAATTATTGTGAATCTCAGGAGAAGATGTTGAGGGTCGAACGCTCTCACCGGCAGAGTGAAAGGGAGAATCTCCCTTCTGGTGGTAAGTGTTAAACTCTTGGGATGAAGATCTCTGTTGTATATATTCGTGTGTGCATGCATATACCTAGAGAAAAATAAATAAACACACGCATGTGCGCGCACCCACTCACACATATTTGTGTGGGGAAGGAACATTCAGCCAAAATATTTGGGACTATTTTCCTGAAGGCCTTACCCTAGAAGAAAGCTATGTAGTATTTTATTTCATAAAAGCTATGTAGTACTGTAAATAAATTGTAAGGGAAACTGGTTTTTCCAATTCCTGCAAAAGGTTGCAGAAGAAAATAATGGAAATAAGTTAGAAACGGTTTATGTCTCTAATCTTCTGCTAATTTACCTGGTCATGCATCAGGCCTACTGTTTTCAGTGGGGGGGGAATCAGATATTTGTCTAAGAAGATTTTATGAGGTGAACAGATGAGGTTAGCTCACTAGATTGGAGGTAACTCTGTAATATAGCCTTGTCCTGAAGCGTTATTAGATTAGTGTCCAAAGGTCAACAGGAGGCTCTTCACTGGCTATAGCAGTTCTGGAGGTGACTGCAGGAGATGAGCTTGTTAGCTCTTACGAGCATTGCTCCAGCATTTTTTACTTCCTACAAACTAGACTCACTTGTCATAGAAAACATCTCATATGAGACAAGGGTGACAGTCATAAACTATGTTCTGCAAATATTCTGTGTACATTTCCCTTAAAGTAATCTAGAGACAGCCACATACCAAGGATCTGGCAATTTCCCAGCGATGTTTGCTATTGAATAGAACTATTCAAGACACAGAAAAGCCTCTCAAGGTAAAAAAAAAAAAAAAAAAAAGTGAGAATCTCTTTGTTTCTCAGTTTTCAATCTCAGGCACTTAATAATATTAGGTTTCGTTAAAAAAAAAGGGCTCTGAACATTCTGCTTCCCAATACTCTCCACGCTTGAGAGAGCAATGTATGAATGTGACACATTAAAAGGGTTTATGACTTGTAACATTTCTTAAACACCTCTTCTTCTCTAGTCAGGCAAGGTCCATTCTCTCCCTAATTTTTTACAGTCATCTCTCACTTCTGACCTATAGTTCTCCTGTCCCTTTTACACTATTTTCTAGAGCGGGTAACATTACTTCATGTAAATTTTACTTCCCTTATCATTCTTAGAAATCTTTTTTATCTGCAGCATACATTCACAGAAGGAGGTACAGCAGCGTTTGCAGAGCTATCTGTTAGCACACCCATTCTTCTATGTTGTTTCTATTCAGCCCTGTCATTAAAATTATTACAGTTTTGGAGAGCGGAAAGGTGACTGGCTCAGCAAGTCAGGATATTTTCAGCCACACAAGTCCAACAGTAATGTCCTACAAGTGTAAAAAATAACTTCCTGTATTATATACAGGAAAATAAAACCCTTGTCCTTTTGTCTGTAAGAGGATCTCTTCAGACCTGGAGTAACTTTGCCCCTGCCTCGGTTTCCTGATTTCCATGTAGGTAAGTCTCCCGCTAGGCTGGTACAAAAAGCATCTTTTCAGCTCCTGCTCCTGAGCTGGGGTTTTCTGCAGGAGTCTCCCTGCTCGCTAGATTTCTCCCCTTTCAATTAAGCACCACCCGGGGCTGCTATCTGAGACGGGGGATAACCCCAGCTCTCCTGGTGGGCTGATCCTATGACTTGGCTATCTAATAAAACACATTTTCTGAGATATTTTGTTCCTAACACTGCCAAAATTGGTTAGATATGTGCTTACACGTATCAGCCCCATGTTAACATCCCTCCGGTGTCACTGGTACCCAGCCAGACAGAAGGCCCCTCACTTATAAAATTGTAAACTCTTGCCTGCCGATTTTTAAAATCCTGGTCCAGAGCACAATGAAGTCAAGGGGATGTTCTTTACGGGCTGTCATGGATTTTGAATCAAGCTGACCTTGTACGAAGCAAACTGTATACACGCACCTGTCATACTCAGTTTGCTGAGTGAACTGCTTTCAGTTTAATTTCTGCTGTATGTTAATAACGTGGCACAGTTATTAGCATTTAAATCACCTCCTCCCTTGTCGTTTCTATCTTTGTTTTCCCTTTTTTCCCTTCCCGACTACGATTTATAGAAGACTGGCAGTAGGAAAGTATGTAGTTGTTAGACAAGGATGGAATTGCATTTTTTAGCATCACGGCTTATTTAAAGGACTAGGAAGCAAAATGCGATTAACACAGCCATGACAAACATATGATTAATGTTAGCTATTTTTCCTGCTGTAATATTTTTCCTTTCACTTTCTTCTTTAGAAACAGGTGAAAGTACCCACTAGTTTTCCAGTGTCTTTACTCAAGGAGTATGGGAGCAAGTGCCTATTATGCTTAGAAAAGAAGAGCTTCTCAGCAAAACTGAGTGACTTAGGACACAGAAGAAAGCTATTTGAGATGCAATACTTACTGTGGCTGCCCAGATTAACATTCATGAGTAAGTGTTAGTGTATATTGTCCTACAGAACCCACAAAAACTTAATGATAGGCCCTATATAGCACAGCCTGACACAAGACCGGGGCCTCACCTGTCATAAATACCAAAACAAGAGAGAAGAGATTTCCCCACACCACAGTGGTGTGGCAAACGCGTACCCTGCGTGCAAAGCTGGGGCAAAGGAGGGGTGGGTAAGTCAAGCACAAAACATGTTTTTTAGAGCAGATGCCGCCAGCGGGGTTCAGGAGGACGAAGCAGCCGGGGCGCGTGTAAGGGAGCCTGAGGCGAGTCAGGGGACACCGGGGCGTTTTCCTAGTGCCCGGCAGAGGGGACAGCCGTAGGTCACCAACACCGCTAGGGAGTTTCAGCTGGGCTGCAGCGCATAGACCTGCTCACGGACGAAGCGCGGTGGCAGCAGCTCCTCCCGCTGTGCCCCGATCCTTCCATGCTCCTGCCCTGCGCCCATCACCGCGGACCCCCGCCTCACAGAGCTCCGGCGGAGGACGGGGGCGCAGCTGGCAGCTCACCTGCCCGGAGCCCCGCCGGGCAGCCGCCCCCTCACCGAGGGCATGCGGCGCGGCTC